>VZSE01014217.1:589943-634414 GCA_013398275.1 Promerops cafer | reverse complement strand
GTGGGGCGCGCCGCGGGTCACGGGGCCGCGCGGCCGCGCGGCGCCATTAGAGGCGTCAGGTGACGGGCGGGAAATGGAGCCGGGCTCGGCCCGGCCTCAGCGCCCTCCCCTCAGTCAGGGCCGGCCGGGTCCCACCGTGCGCTCGCCCCGCACCGCGTCCCCCAGAGCTCGGGGACTGCGATAAGGGCGAGTTCATTTGTGACACTTCCCGACTTCAGCGCACAGTTTTGCAACCTCTTTTTAGTATATTGTTTTTGCATGTAATTACGTTTTCCTGTTCGCTGCTTCCCGTATAAATGTAAATAAACTCTGTAGGGGAGGTGAAATCTAATCTGAAGGTTTGTCATGGTTTGTGCAACAATGCCGTGCCTTCTCTGTTTCTCTTCAAGGCAGAGTTTTCCTTAAATAGCTTTTCCTTGTTTGCAGGAGTGGATGCAAAAGGATCTTAACTCGACTTCTGCCTTTTTTCTGCAGTTCTCTAATGACCCTGACAACAAGTACTAACCCCTGGTTACTACTGACATTTTCACTACCAACATCTCTGCTGCTTCTCATCTGTCCCTGCCTTGAAGCTGTCCCCACCCATGTCCCTGGCAATGTCTTGCTTCTCCCAACTCCCCGAGGACATTTCTGGCACCCCACCTTCTTCTGGCCCTTCCTGCTCCGAACCAGCTTCCTTTGCCATCGGCCGCACGATCTCAGCTTTCCGTAGCTGCTTCCAGCTGTGCAATCCCCTCGTTACCCCTCGCTCGCCTCCCCGGGGCTCGGGGCCAGCTTTGCCCGGGGGTGCGGAGGGCAGTCCCCGGCTCTGGCTGCACCCCAGGTGTCCCCAGGGCTCTCCCTTGGGGCAAGGCTCCGGGTGCCACCCAGCCTAGGCTGATGGAGGGAAAGCCGCCAGGGACGAGCACCAAAATCTAACAAACTCCTCTCTGTATTGAACAGGCATTCAACTCTACAGCTCATGTTTTTGTGTATTCGAGTGGGATAATGCTTCTGATGTATTAGTTTTTACATGTGTATAATGCTTTTTGTTTCATTATGTGTTCTGCACTTCAGAAACAGCATTATTTTTCTCAGAAATTCTAGACAGCAGGAAATGCTAGTGTTTAAATTTTCTGAAACCAAGTAAAATATTAAAGGTTCTCTTAACTCTAAAAATGAAAATTTGCTTACAGTTCTGATTACATACATAAATCTATCATCAGCAAATGCAAAACAAATTATTATGGAGAATGTAGCTTAAACACAGCCTGTCATACCAATTTTAATTAAAAACTGGTGTGTATCTAGATTATTTTCTACCTTCACTGGGATGTGTCTGATCAAAAAGGAAACCGACCAGGCAGGCCAGGAAATTGTGGAAGGACTGTCAGCTCCTTTGAGTGCTGTGTTCAAATATATGTCTAATCCAATTAAGCCCGAATAAGTGGTCAGAGGCTATGGCATGCTCTCCTAACAACTCCTCTCGTGTCAGAACTCGGTGCAGTGTTTGAGTGAAGCTCTGCAGTTGCTGAGATAGGCAGAGCAGATGTGGGAGTGGTATCAATCGGTTTTCAGCCTACTTAAATACACTGCCATTACCTGCACTTAATGTTGGGTCTTTTGCCTTAACAAGGTGACATTAAAGCCTCAATTCTGGAAAGCACATAAAGGTGTTTTAAGAAAATTATGAGTTCCATGATCAAAAGAAAGGGCTGTGTTGGGGGAGAAGAGGTGATACTTACTAAAAAATGATAGCAGATAATGAGAAGCAGGAGGAAAAAACCTTTTTATTTCAAACAGAAATCAAAGCACTGCTGAGAAGAGTTTGTGTAAGCAGAAACAGGAATATTAAGAAAAAGCTAAGCCATAAGCTAAGTCAATGTAAATACGCCATGGTTTGGACTGTCTCCATTTTCAGTCAAGTTCAGGAGTCACATGAAATAGTTCATCCTACAATCAGGATCTAGAAATTCCCTGCACTGTTACTCGTTTTTGCTTTAACTGTTAATTCTTGTTCCGTAAATAGGTCTCTTGAAAAGGGAACATTGTACCACAAGGCCCCCGAGCCCTGGGATCAGCAGTGCCGGGTCAGGCCGAGGACAAACGCCATGGAGCTGCCCTACAGTGCCCCTCCGTAGTGGGGGTGGGAGGCATCTCAGATCTTTGTGCTAATTTAAAACTGAAGCCACATCTCCTAAAATCATCATAATTATACCGGTTGTGTGATTTGCGTGGGACATTGCAGCCCTGGCTTTCTTGGTAGCTGCTGTACGAGTATGTCAGCATGAACCTGAACCTCCCCATCATCCCAACCAAACACGGGCATTAAGTATATACAATTTCACCAGAATTACTTAAAAAGACCTCAAGCCTTTGTGCGGGGGTGATGAGAGAGAGAAATAAGACACGTTAAAATGTTTTATAAAGATACATTTTAACTTCTAAGGCACTCAGGAACCATGGTGATGGCTCCTGAAATTGCTTAGAAATGAGCTCTGATCCACAGGGAACTATCCTAAGACTCAGAAAGAGCATCAGCTGGTAATAACTTCTAGTCAGTACCTACCTGGGCTTGACTGAACAGGTGACAGGCATCAGAAATCTCTTGACACTGTGAATGTTGACCACTGCTTTGGAAGCAGAAAGCGACCTTAAGGAAAATGAGGCTCTCACTGTAATCTTGCACTGCTGGGAGGTTAAAAACAATCTCTCATCCAAATTCCTGGGCACTTGGTGCCAGAATAAATTTACTTTTCCCCCCATTATTTCCTTTTTTCCACATTCAATATTCTGATGGACCTCGCATGGAGCTTACTGTGGCTTAGACACCATGGAGTTAAGATGAGTAAACAGATTGCTGTGGTTGTTCTGTGCATGCCAAGGGGAGCACAAAAGATTATTAATTGCAGAATGATTCTGTCAGTAACAGCCTTGATCCTGCACTGGGTATCATTCTGTCACTGTCAGAACCTGTCACTGTTGTAGGAGATGTCTTGTATTATCTATCATGTTCTGGTTAGATTTGCTGTTCACAAATATGGTTTGAAAACACAGTTGCAATTTCAAGTCATTTTTATGTTCCTTAGTTTTGAGCAAGTAGTTTACAATCATACTCTAAATATTTTTAAAGGGATCCATTTTACAGTTATATAAAATTAAGTTGCTTTTATTTTTCAACTGCATTAGTAGCAGTATCCAGGCACCGTCCTGCAGTTCAGTAATGGAAATTTCCCAGCCTCAAAGCACACTCTGTCTCAGGCAGCTGCAATAAAAGTCTGAGTGATTTCAATATTGTTGTGTGCCTTACTTGTCCTCGGTTATCTGGAGCTTGTATCTTTTGAAAACCAGCTACTACTCATGAGCTTGCTTAATCTTGCCCAAGACTTAAAATTAAGTAAACAAGCTGGGAGTGATAAGAGAATTGAATCACCAGATAAAAAGTTATTTTACAGGACTGAGAAAACAAAACCTACATATATTCAGTATTTACACAGCATATTACGGCAACTTGTGAGTCTTCACTGAGGTCCTGCTACATGACCCCTGTTTTCTTGTGCTAAAGCTTTATACACTGGAAGGCTGGTAAGTTCTTACAATAAAATTTAGCTAGTACATAATATCAGTCTCTTGATCTCTGTATTTCTGGTATCATTGATTGCTAAGAAAATTTCAAAAAAAAGGAGATAAAATTATTGCATAACCTCAGAAGTCTAATAATTTACAAATACTAGAACATGCAGTGTGTTTCCCCCACACTTATTCTTGGTTCAGCTGTAGGCAGGACAAGTAATGTCTCCAGCAGAGGCAGAAGTCAAAGCATGTAGAAACAGGATTATTAGGATTTTATGTTGTCCAAATATTGCATCTTTAATGCTTTCTGCTCATAGCTAAAAATGTAGGGAACTTCTGTAATGAGGAGGATGGCTGATGTGAGGACAGAGGAAAAGGGGTGATGCAAGAATGAATAAAAGAGAATATGGGGGGGAGGAATGTAAATTAAAAGTAAAATGAACAGGTAGTGGGACTGAGCTGTGGGAACAGAGGGGTCCTAGTTGGAGGGGTGATATCCAGACCCTACTGCATCTGGCTGTGGGCAAGTGAAGCTCCTGGCAGACACACAAGTCTATTCATGGAGAACCAGTTTGGGAAATGATGCCAGGCCTTCTAAAAAGAGCTCACCAGGACTTGCTTTCCCTGACGTCGGCATCTGCTGGGGTGACGTTCATCACAAACGCGTGTGGCTGATGACTCTGATGGCACAAGTACACGTCCTACTTGTCTGCTGTTATTAGATGTAATCTAAACCATGGGCACTGGCTGAACAGAAACAAGTGATAGGGGACAGTACACTAATGGCATTCTGAGATTTTCACCAGGGTTGAACATTCAGCCAGCACTAATAGCTGTACATCCCATGACAAGTGCATGGCAGCCTTTAGGAGCAAGCTGGAGGCCATAGCACAGCAATTCTGGATGAAGGTTCTACATACAAACTGTCCCACTGAGCTTTCCTGGGCACGTGACAAAGAAGCAGGTTTCTCCTCTGCTGGGCAGGTCCTGACCTTGCTGACATGGAACTGCAGAAGAGGCAGCTCCAGGTTTATGGCTGCAAGGACATCTGCATCTTTGCTGTCTACACCCATGCTGCTGCAGGGAGGGCAGGTATCAGTTTCCTTTCCTTGCACGTTGTTCAATCCACTGATCTGACAGCCAAAAGGGTCTTTACTACTTATTTTTAATAGCTTTTATATAAATTATAGACATCAGTTTCTACAGTCCAAAACTGATGAATCATCATTTTTAAAAATAAATATTTCTTTTGCAGCTTTGCATATCTATAGCAGATAAAAGCTGTGAAGAGAAGAGGTTTCCTAAAGGAAACAGTGTCACCATATTTTGAGAAAAAGAGCCAAGCTGTTGGAATCTGTGTTGCATTATGGGGTAATGCAATACCTCTGAGCACTTCCTGTTTATCATGAGAGATACAGTTTTCACCACATCATAAAACTTGCAAGCATTTGTTAATAAACACTCCTTGAGAAAAAATAATATCCAAATATACAACCCCTATGGCATCTGTCATTATAAACAAAATAAGGTTTTCATTATATATATTGGAGGACAATTTCTGTGAAAGCAGCAGGTTTTGAGGATCCCATCCAGCTCTTGCTGAAGGCCATGTTGCATCTCTCATTAGGTCATTGCACCCCAGCACATGATTCTGCTTATATGTAAACAGCAAGATGTTTGAATGAGCAAGTGTAATTTTTACTGTCATCATTTGTCATTTTTTAAACAATGCAGGGATACAGAGAACGAACATCTGCAGAATTGCAGCAGAGAGTCTTGCATGAAAAAGGCAAAAGTAAGATTTGCTTTTAACAACAATAATCCACCAGTGCTGAGGTATCTAATCAAATACACAAATTGTGCAGATGTTCAGAGTGGTGCTGTCTCACTGTGTGGCCTTTCTAACTTGTCAGCTTTGTTCCCTCAATTAATTCTTCTGGATAAATTAAGCTAGCTGGGAAAGGAAGAGCTGGGGAGCAGAAGGGTGCAGATTTTTCAACACCAGCAACCTTAATGGCACAATTTGCGCCCCCAGCAGATAAAATCTTTGGCAAGGAAATGCAAATTATTGTGACTGATTCAGGATGTTCTTGTGATCTGGCTGGGACTTGGTCTGCAGCTGACAGATACACGGGGTGGGAGCTGGGGAGGGAATTCAAGGTTTCTGCCAGTTCTGTGGGGAAGCATTTTGATAGGTAACTGTACAACAACATCACTGTACAGTCAGACACAAGACAGGCTGGTGCCTCATACAGCTTCACCACTGTTAAATTACACTGTTAAGTTCAAAGCAAACTACAAGGCTTATCTGTTTGTTCAAGATGGGAACATCTGAACTGCAGTTTCATGTGGTAAAATCCTGCTCATGGAAATGCAAGATGGGCAATGACTGTGTACAATTCTTACTTCTTTAAATGGCTATAGCATTTAAAACTGTGGCACAGACAGTTATCAGTTAGACAAGAGGGAAAATCGAACCTCAGAAAGATGTTCCCTCCAGCCAGCAGCACTAGATGAAGCAAAATTGAATTAATAATTGAGACGTTTGTAGCTTTTTGGATTTTGAAAGTTTTAACAATGGCAAAATGATCTGGCTCACATTATCTTTGTCTTACCTGACATATGGTAGTTATTATTGCAGATACGCAGAGCCTCATGATAAGAGATGCCTTTTATAAGTGCAATACATCCACTGTAATCAAGCACTACATTTATCTTACTGCATTACCAAGTCTCTGGGTTTTGTACAAGTGACACAAAATTGTTGTGAGGATATATCAGTGTCCTGAATCTCAACTAACTTTGCAATATGATGTCTCATTTCCAACTGACGTTAACAGCCCATCTGAATCCCTGGCCTGGAAATCCTGAGAGAAAAACAATAAAGGCTGCTTAAAAATAAAAACAAAAAAACACACAAGAAAGAACATCATTCTTTTAGAAAGATATGGCAAAATATCTGTAGGATGATGGAAACTGCATCCAGTTTTCCATGTAGCATTAATAGTGGCAGGATAAGGTTAAGTGATCAGGCTCTGCCAAGCAGCACGTGTGGGGGAGCAGACAGCAGATGTGCAGCCACTTAGCCTATGCCTTGTGCACCAGACCGTGGTATGGAAATGCACGTGGATATTTAATTGCTATTCAACTACAAGTCGCTTGGATTTATGAGTCTGGGAAGTGCAGATGCTGCAGTGAGGAATGAGTGTTTATTAGCACAGTAGCTGTGCTGGCCTCTCCTGCAGAGAGGCAAAGTGCCCCTGTCTAGAGAAAATGGATTAAAAGGGGGCAGTGCACCACTCTCATGTCCCATTTACCTTTGTGAAGTGCAGCTGGAAAAATGCCAATGTATGGATACATTTCCATCATGAACTCTAAACAGATTTTACTACTGCTTATCACAGATAATAAAAATGCAGCAGCTGTCCTCTTATCAAAACCCAATTTAGAGAAATGTATGGTTAAATAAGGGACATAAGCACCTTTAGGGGCAGCTACATGGATACATGAGAATAAACCCTTTAAGAGCTAGATTAGGAAGATGGGACCATTGCCCTATACTCAAGCATTTTTCCAGTGCTTGTTGCAGTAACCTTCTGTGGTTATTCTGCACATGTCCCCTTTCCTTCTTGGTTCCTCTTGAACTACACTCTTCCCCACGCCAACATTCTGCTGGGCTGCTGCAGTCCCATTCAATCCTCTCTCTGCCCTGGGGGCTGGTGCTGCTGAGTGACCTTCCTTCACCTCTCCAGTCAGCCTCCCTACTCAGGCATGTTCATCCTGTACCCTTTTGAGGGAAGCCCCACCTAGGAAGTGAAGTGAGAGGTTAAGCATCAAGTAGGAGCAAGGCGTCCCCCAGAACACCCCAGATGTGCAGCAAAATTCTGATGTTTGTACTTTTCCCACTCACTGCAGTCTCAATTCTCACAGTGTCCAATTCTTCTCCTTTCCTGGGCTGGTATATTTTTTTACTGAATTCATTTTCTTGCAGTTTACTGAGCCGCATGAGCTCATTAAGAGTCAGACAAGCACCAGACCCGTACAAAGAAAGCAGCATGACTTGAAGCAGAAGCATCATTTTGATACCAGCAGCCCTTTATATTTGGCTCAGCTGCCAGGTGATATCACTCCCTAAGACTAGTTTCAGCTGTAAAATCAGGAGGTTTGACTGCACTGCTGAGAAGCCTTCAGAGTCTTCTCTTGCCTTTGCCATCCTTTGCTGCACTTTTCTGTTTTTGAAAAGTGCAGGAAGAAGCAATCATGAGGGCAGTTTTGTAATGACTTCCTTAACCACCTCCTTTCTGCTCGTCCTCTGCCTCTCCTGTTTCTGCCATTTGTCCTTCCCAAAGTCTCCCTGCTGTAATTCTCTGTGCTCCGGGTGACATTGTCCTACCCTCTCACAAGCAGCCTGGATCAAGAGAGCCTTTGCACTAGAAATTGTCCCTTACAAACTGCACAAGCAAGACAGACAAACCCAGTCCTCCTTTCTCAGGACAAGTGTTCAAAAAAAAAAAGTATTACGCAATCCCCAAAACATGCACATTACTCACCAAAACAATCGTGGGGATCCTATTTGTGCCTCTCCTTTCTCTCCAGTGGTATCAGTGCCCTGAAGGCAGGACCCAGTAGCAAGACTCTGGCTGTACAACCCAAAGCCTGCAACGGAGGGCATTGCTTTGTGCAATGATCAGCAGCCCTACTGTGAAGGACAGAAGTATCTTGCTGTGTTTGTTTTGTGATGTATTCTGCTAATTTATACTGTTGGATTAATAAAAATAACAAGATAGAAGCTTTCCAAATGGAATCCATTGCTAACTGTCCTTCATAGCTCTATTCTTGTTCCACACACATTAGGAAGTGTGCATTATCTCGTAAATCAAGACATTAGAAACAAATAAATGCCTTTATATTGCAAGGGGGGAAAAAAGCCTTTCTAGAAATACTGGAGAAACAGTCACATCCTCTATTTCTGCCTTTTATAAAAGGCAGGCTGTGTCTTATTATCATCAAGGAAGAAGTAAACAAATGTAATTTAATCAGTTCTGTCTTTCATTGATTTGCATCAGCAAGAATAAAAGACAAAGGCAGAATGGAAAACAGCAGCTTTGTGCTAAAAGTTTCAATGCACAAAATACTTCTTTCTCCAGCTGTCAAACATTAAAAAACGCTCTGCATACCAGTAATAATAAAAGTGTCAAACAGTTGACCACAATGGGAATCACAATGCTTCATTAAAAGCTCTAAAGCAGAGTAGAAAAGCTTCCAGACATTTGCTAAACAGAACTAAATGCTCAGATACTTTCAAAAAGTGTCAGAAGATGCTTTCATGTAGTCTAGTCATGCAGATAAATACCTCCTTGCTTATTCCAGCCCAGTCTCCAAGCTCCTGCTGTTTCAGCAGTAACAGCTGCATGTGCCACTTGCTGTCCTGAGGCTGAGGCAGCTCTAGTGCACCACAAGAGGTTAATGTCCTCTCCAGTGATGAGGCTCCATTGCATGTGGCATTGCAGGGATTTAATCAGTAATTTTGTATTTACATACATAATTATGTATTATTTGAGAACCTAACCTATTTGTTCAGCTGACAGGCGATGTTGTGATAAGGAATTTCAGCAGACAGGATATTTATAGATCCTTTATCTCTATGTACAATCAGAGCTCAAACATCAAACAATACCCCGAATGAAGGGTTGTTCCAGTTCAACTTTTCCCCATTGTTGCTTTTCCTTTTTTTTTTCTCCCTCTGTCTGGTTAGCGCCTAAAACTTGGCAGTGAGAGAAAAAAGGGAATGTGACTCACACTGACAACTTCATTTGCTGTAAGAGACCTCAGTAATTGCTCTAACCCACTTACAGGAAAGCTACCCCTCCTCTTTCTCTCCTCCACCCTTGGACATTCAGAGGCCATGCTTGTAACAGGAGCAGCGGGCTGCTCCCAGAGGTCAGGCTATCACTTATGGAGTAACTGGGCCTTCCTTTTCACTTTTCTTGTGCATTTTAAGCTAACCCCTCACAAGAATTTAGAGCAGCTTCAGCTTAAGGGGCATCTTCCCGCCATGGCTTTTTCATGAACCTAGTAATGAGCAGAGTTTGCAAAGGGCTCACGGCTCAAACACAGCAGGGGTGAGATGGCTGCTCCCACAACACGCAGGGCTTGGCAGCCAGTACAGCAGCTCCAGGATAAAGCTGCTGAGGAGTCAAATAATTGTTGCCTTTTCCTTTCCTTGTGGGATGGGGGCAGGGACTGGTAAATAGAAACAGGAGAAGAATCAGCACAGTGCCATGCAGCACTCTACCAAAATATATTTTCATTTTTACTTACATAATCAACATGAGAGCAGCATTCGTAGTGAGGTGGCGGAACAGATGGCAAAGACTTCGTTTTCAGCAAGACATTAATTAACAACAACTCAGGTTTCTGTTAGAGAAGAGGGTTTGTTCTGCTCTAGCAGGGTTGAGATGGGTGCTTACTACATAAAACTCAGTTTCCCCACACAGAACTGTGATTTCTTTTTTCCATTACATCCCTGTTACTTTTCCAGGATAGTCTCCAAAACACAGCAACATCCCAAACGCAAAGCCTTATAAAAAACCATCACGAGTTTGAGTCCTACCAGTAGCTTGGGATTCTCCTTGCAAATACTTTTGAATGCTCCATGGACATATAAATACAAAGAGGAAAGGGAAGAAGAGTCATGACTAAGAGAGTTGTGTGCAACTTACATTGCAGGTGAGGCTTGTATTGTGTGCAGCAGCTCTCACAAAGATATGATTAAAGCTAAAGCTTCTTAGATGCTCTGCATGAAGTTCTCTCTCCTCTTTCCTCTGTTCCACAGACTTGGCCTTCACATCTTCAGCACACTGATGCAGCTGAGTTGGAAAGAGCTGTCCCAAGGGGGACTGAAGCAGAAAGTAGCTATGAAATATATTTATTCAAACCACAGGCAGAGAATACATCACCCAGACACAATGAATAGGGAAATGGCACATGAAGCCGAAAAGTCTGGCCTCTGTTTTCCATCTGATAAGCTCTCTGGACATCCAGGCACACTGAACAGCCCACAAATATCCAGCTCTTCCCTCCCTGTGCTGCCAGGTGATGGGAGGTTGCTTTTTCCTGCCTTGCATTCAGCATCAGTGACTCTCCAGGGTCACATGCCCAAGTCCTGCAGAGGCCTGTGGGCCACATTCCTCTGGGGATTACATCCATCCCAGCAGGAGTGAGGGAAGACATGCAGGCCAAAAGGGATGGGCAAGCAGTGGGGAGGGAGGAGTTGAGGGGAGCAGGGGAGGAGTGAGCAATAGAGAACATCCAAATTAACCCAGGCAGGAGCTGGAGGGAAGTACTGCAGGAAAGGGAGAGGGGAAGCAGTCATACACTCCATTATGTAAAACAGGGCAATAGGGCATCTTGATTGATTGTGGAGCTTGGAAATGAACCCATTATTCCCACATCTCAGCACTCATCCCTGTGCTGCCAGCAAATCTCTAACACCTGACAATAAACATCTCTGCCCATTCTAGTGACACGCACATCTAGAAAGGATGCTTTTCCATTACTCCCACTTCCTCTGTGCAGGCAGTAGATGGCTGTGGGTCTGTGCTGCAAGCTGAAAATCACACCCTACTCATTACCCAGAGGGAGTGAACAATATTTTTGCAGATGATTCTTTATTTTCTTCAATGTATGTGTTAAAAACATAGTTGGGATGACTGAAAAACTACATTACAAGAATACTGCAGTTATCAAGTCTAACTCAAAATTAGTATGTGCTTGAACTAGGACTGTCTGTTCCACCTTTCAGCAGCCTCTTTAATTCAAAATTTCAGGTAGGCTCCTGTGCCTATTGCTCTCAACCACAAGAAAATACATCCTGACATTGTTATACTGAGCACAACCAACCTGCAGAATTGTACAAGACTTTAGAGTCCACCAGTTCATGTTGTGTTAAACTAGAAATGGGCCACAGAGAATATCTTGCATACATCAGATGGCAGAGATGCTTTGCAGGATGATTTTCAGGAGAAGTGCCAGATACCACTGAAACTGTGCTTAGGAGGTGCAAAGTAAAGGAAAGAAAAGAACACCAAAATTGTATTCTGCTTAGCCTGTCCTCCTGTTGCAGGGGTTAAGAGGGAGATGTGAGAATCAGCAGAACTGCTTCTGTACTTATGGATGTTTTTTTGGGAGGAGAGAAGAGTCATGAAAAATCCTTTGCAGATATTACCTTTAAAAAATATTATCAGCATAACAAGAAGTTAACTCTTCAAGCAAAACCAAAAAGAAAAGCGACCAACAGATGCACAGACAAGCACTGACTTCAGTGGAGCTGCAAGGCTGAATTTGGCTCCAATTCTGTGAAGTACTTTCAAAGCAGGAACATACTGCATACAAATGAGCATTAAATAATTCGCATCATTAAGAGAGCTCTGAGCAGCTCATCTGGACTTTGAGAAAAGCTAAAGCAAATGTAGATTGTTTGAATACCATTAGGGACAGTCATTAACGAGCACTAAGGCATCTACAGTATTGACACAGTGACCCATCCTCCTTCCCAGATTATTTTCTTTATTGATTTGTAGAATTTCTTATGCGTCAGCTTTAGAATGCGACAGAGTTCAGCAATTCATGGAGGAAGACCCCTTAAAGCACTATACAATTACATCTTTTGTATAGTGCATCTTTTAATTTTGGTTTTAGAGAAACATGGCCATGTCTGTTTGGTGTAGATACCATAGACAATTTCAACACCAATGTATATCAAAGAAACAAAGGCAAATAGGTAAATGGATTTATCAAGGGTGACATAGAAGGAACTGTGTAACAGAAACAGTCCAAAGGCTCTGGATGCACAGTTTCCAGGTTGAAGCATTTCACTCAATCAGCTCTAAGCAGAGCTACTGTAGCACTGGGATAAACTGTGGCCTCATACCATTTCTCAAATGCTGGGAAACACATGGGACAGTGCAGGGACAGTGCAGAAGAGATCAGGTGAAGAACACAAGTTGTGCAAAGAACCAAAGGTACAGTGTAGTTGAAGGTACTCAGGTGCCAGAGCTGCAGGAATTGAGAAGTGATGGAATACTGAGAGCTAAATATGTGCAGCAAAGTGCAAATGGGGAGGCAGGGGCAGGCACCAGCCTACAGGCAGTCAAAGGGGAGCTGGAAGGAATCTTTAATGAAGGCAGAAATCATTCTGGGTGACTCAGAATATTGGTATTCACAAAGAGAATTGAGAACAGGCAAAAATAAATAAAGCTGAAAGCAAAACCCAAAGGCCAAATCCCTCTCAATAGCCAGAACACTGATATAATCTGAGCAACCAAACAACAGGTCCTTGTGAAAACCTCTCTCCCGCTACTTCCTGCACACCAGCCTCTCTCCCAGGCTGGTGAGGGCTGCAGGCAGCTCCCACTGCCCAGCTTGGGAGCTTTGCAGGCTGCTCTTGTGCTGACACCATTTTTCTGCAAAATGCAGCCCCGGTGGTCCTCCCTCCACACCCCCAGCCCTTGGCTTTCCTGTGACATCTCAACTAGTACATTGTGTAACCTCACAAACTTCCCTGAGCAGCTCTGTGCAGCTTTCATTAGCTGCCAGCTTTTGTACATGACACAGGCACACACACCAGTCCCTGACAGACCCAAAGGCACAGTAGTTTTATTTATGAGTGGATTTAATGCTAGCCAGCTTCAAGATCCTGCTGCCATCAGCCAAAAATGTATGCAGCCAGCATTTAACTAAAACCCCAAGTTCTACAAGTTTTACAGTGAAGATTGAAAAACAGGTTAGTTTCAGTTTTATTTTTTTTATACCAGTGTGATGACTCTTTTTCTTTCCTTTTTTTCTTTTTTAACTTTTCATTGAAGAGTCAAAGAAGTTACAGTTATATTCTTTGGAGCTGAGATCAGTAAGACTGAAGAACAGGAAAGACTTCCTGACAGTGAGATCTATTAGTCAATGGAGCAGTCTCCCAAAGGAGGAGATGGGAGCACAAGAAGTGCTTTAGCAGAGCTAAAGCCAGTATTAAGTGCTCTGAGTGATGCAGCCAGCTCCAGAGGATTGCCATGAGACATGGCAAGGACGTCTGCCATTAGTCTGCTAATGCACATCCTGGCCTGGCCAACTGCTAGTGGGAATAGCTCACTGACTTAAAAGGTCATTAACAAGAAAATATTGGAAGACAATTTTCTATTGGCAGGGGCAGCCTCTGCATCATGTCTTCCATTACAAAAGGTGATTATTAGTAGGGGGAAGAAACAAACAGTTTTCGTTAGTATTTGTATTAGGGCATATTCATTAGCTCTTCCTTAAACTATATAAAAGTAAAAACCACTCAGTTGCTCAGTTCCCCTTCAAGTCTAATTTGTCCTGCAGAAAACAGCCCTTCCCAACCTCTTGCTAGCATTACCAAGGAAATAAAGAACAAACCATCAATTACAAAGGCTTAAGACTGGGAACACAGATCTATAATCTCTTTACCTTAGAAAGCAAAAAAACCCAAGACAAATTGAAATGCTACAATTCAGGCAAAAGCCAGCCTTATAAACTTTTCCATGAGGAAGAACATAACTGGTGAGGGGAGGAAGATTAAACTATTTTCCAAAGGTTTTAGTGTCAGTAAAAAAATCCAGCACTTGAAATGCTTTCCTTACAATTTTCTGGTATTACTGCACTGTGCAGCAGGAATATTATCTAAGTGGTTTAGCTGGTAAGTTTCAAACACCTTGTATTTAGACTTTAACCTTAGTATTGAATGTCTGGAATCTGATACTCACTTTAGTGTCCTGATCCATCAGGACATTAAAAATTGTACAGGCAACCAGCACTAGATCTATAGTAAGGTCTGTCCATATATGATTTGATATTTCTATCACTCTGAAGAGATGGAAATCCTTTGGAAGGGGGACAGAGAGAAGGAGAGGTTTGGTTTTAAAAGCAGACTCACCAGTGCAACACCAAAGCCTGCCTGCACTGTTGAATTTGACCTTCATCTCAATGGCACCATTTCTGTTCTTCAGAAAGATATGGGGTAGAAAGAGGGAGCTGGCAGAGCCATCTCAGCAGCTGATCCATTCTCCCATCTCCAAGTCCATCATGGTAGGGGTTCAACAGGAGCAGGGCTAAAGCAGCTGTGCTCCAGGGAGCCTTCTGACAGCCAGCACTAAGGAGGACATGGTACCTGTAAAGACCAATGACCTTGGGCAAGTTAAGTCAGTCAGGGAAAACTCTTTATGTGCCTCCACACTCGCCCCATGCTGGTCATTCTAGCTGGTGGAACAGTTGTGTGGAATTAGCTGCATCAACAGAAAACAACTGGGTAAAATACCTGTTGTCAGTGGCCCAACTCGTGTTACCTGTGCTTGTCTGTAACCCAACAATTAGATCCATCGTTAGCAGCTTGGCTTAATTATAACTTACAACTTCTCCAAGCATAGACTTTGCTCAAGATTTTAAATGCCTGTAATTAATTATGCAGAAAGTCTGAAGTGTCTTCTCATCCATTGTTAGAATTATTTTTTCCTTTCCCCACATTGACACCAGAATGTGGTTTCATAAAGAAACTGGGCTGTCAACTAAAAGATTAAAAAAGAGGAATCTCTTGTAGAAAAACACAGAGAGAAACATCTTTTATATCCTATATAGTGAGAAAGAAGGCTTCAGAATTTTTTAATCGTGACTAAGAGATGCAAAAAGGAGTATCATTCTTTCCTACAATTGTTTAGTCCCACTCCTTATAGGATTTATTTCTTGCCTTCCATTTAAAAAACTTTTTGCACCCTCCCCAAAATTACTGCTGTAATCAGAGATCTGGTATTGGGCAGTTGGGCCCCAGCCTGAACCAACTACTTGAATCTTAACCAGTAAAAAGCAAACCACACAATTAATGCCAGAAAAATGGCAACTTCTTGAAAGAAACAGGGGAGGAAGGAAGGTGTCATCATGCAAAGAAACGCTTCCCACTCGGCTTTCCAGTGCCCACCCGCAAGACGAATCCAGTAAGGGAAGGACACCGCACGCAGAGGGCCCTTTTGTGCAGATTGCGGCCAGCGCCAAATTCCCGCACACTGTCCCAGGCTCTTTGGTTCGCTGCGGCCGAAGGAAAGCGGGAGCCCTCTAGGGGTGGCACACAGAGCCCTGAAGGCACTTCGGGCACCTGCTGAGCCATTCGCCTTTTCCGTGCCGAGCCCCTCCGGCCTTCCCTTGGCACAGGAGCGCTGTCCTGGCACGTGCAAGGGCTCAGCAGCCGAAGGTCTACACAGGAAATTAGGCTGGGTACAAGGAAGTCCCAAACTTTTTCCTGGAAGTGCTTAGTCTACAGCCTGGAATATGATGTGGGAAGTCTCTTTTCTGTGGTTTGTTCAACCCTTTCAGGGAAAACAGAACATCACCGAAGTGCAGATTGCAGTTCTGGAGCTAGTCTGGCTCACCACAGCATAGCTGGAATTTTTTCTTCTAGGCTACGCAAAAAGGACTTGGTTTTGCCTCACTATGTGCCTCAAGCATACTGTGAACTCTTGTATAAAATGAGCAGGTTTATCTTTGTCAAGACTTGTTCAAAACAGTCCTTTCCAAGAGCTACTTCTATTTGAAGGCTAGGTAACAGCTGCAGCCTTTAAACATTTAAATATTTTCTCATTCTAATGAGAACTTAAGATCCTTTCCAAACAGCTCAACATAACAACATGAGAATGTGGCAAACCCAAACTTCAAAACATTTTGACTCCAGTAAAAAAAAAAACACCAAACAACACCCAAAACAAAACACAAGCATTAAAAAACATCTAACAAGATATTAAATATTTGCTGTAGTACAACCAATAACAGATTTTGTTAGAGATCCAAACCAGAAGAGTGCAAGAACAGCTTAACACTTTGAAAAAACCCACTAAGGTTATCACTAAGGTTGTATGTGTGTTTGTTTTCTTTAATATAAGAGATATTGACCATAAAAGACCTGCACAGTTACATGAGCAGTATCAGTTTGGTGAAACAGGTAAATACCCATTACAGTCTCTACAACCAACTTTCTGCATGACATATTCAAGATAATGCTTGATTTCTTTAAAAAAAAAGTTAGAGACTAAGATGAAAACCTGTAATCTACATTAGTGTTGCTTGAATAGCAAACTTGATCTAGATGCAGAAAATGGTTTATCTATCCCTCACCAAATGGCAGAGATGTGAAGTCGGCATTACTAGGAGAGCCCATATCTCTCAAAGGTCTCCCAGTCTCTGAAGAAGCACTTCTGCTCACTCCATTTCCCAGGTGGAAAGGACAGGCATTTCCAGGCTGTTGGCAGAGCCCTGGTTTTGGCTGGGATAGAGTTAATTTTCTTCCTAGTAGTTGGTACAGTGCTGTAGTTTAGATTCAGTGTGAGAATAATGTTGATAACACACTGATGCTGTAGTTGTTGCTAAGGAGCGCTTACTCTAAATCAAGGACATCTCAGCCTTCCAGGCTCTGCCAGTGAGGAGGTGCACAGGAAGCTGGGAGAGAGCATGGCCAGAACAGCTGACCCGAACTGGCCAAAGGGCTGCTCCTTTACATTCACATCCATAGGCTTATTGATTGTTTCTTGCTCAAACCCTTCAGCAACAGAGCCTGCAATGACTGGAATCCTGAAGCAGAAGGTTGGCTCTGAGCCCCATGTTGAACACATGGGTGGTGGGGATCTGTTGGATGAGAATGAAAACAGTCACGAGTACAACAGCACAGCCAAGAATCAGCAATGCCTGGATTTCATCTCCTACTGTTCAAAAGGAGACAGGAAAGCCAATGTTGGGCACCAGCAAGAAGAAACAACAGTGATGTCCAGTCCTGTTCTCACCTGCAGCTGGAATGGGCTCAGACATAGAGAAAGGCAGTGCCCTTTGTTGGGAAGCACCAGGGATTCCGATGAGACACTGGAGTGACTTTGTTCAGTTCTGTGTTGTTATTGGCAAAGATCAGCTGTAGTTGCCTTTGGACTGTGGAGTTACCTGGCTGATGGATTCCCACAGCTGTTTTACAAAACCACGGAAGAACAGTGGCAGTCAGCTGCTGCTTGTGCTCCCTGGTGAGCCCAGTGAATCACAGGCTGGAAAACTGCTGCTAAACCTAGTCAAGCAAATCCCCAGCCCACACTTTTCTGGGAATTTGCTGCTTTTTTAGAGATTATTACAAGTGAAGTTTCACCCCTGCAATTCTTCCTGTTAAGAAAATAAAATCAAACAACAACAAAAAAAGATATTTAGAGCCATGAAATGCAAGATATTTTCAAGAGACTTGAGGTTTGATCTGAAGTAGGTTTAAGCATGCCCACAACATCTTGACCAGAATACACCTAATGATTCATTATGGTTATACTTATTTTTGTATTTCAAGAAATACTTTATTTGTTTCTCTGTGATGCAGCATTCTGGGTTCTTGTAGACTTTTGTTGTCTTCTCTAGGATAAATACAAAAGCATTTACACAAACTTCTTGAAAGATTGCATCTCTCAGATCCCCTTGTTAAAGCTTGCCTTTTGTCAAGTCTCCTGTCTCTGTCCTGCTCTCCTTATGTCTTCCTCTCCTGAGGATATGAACACCTGCACTTCAGGAACAATCACACAGGTTAGCTTAGCTTACTTACAAGCCTTACTTGTATTTCTCTATGTCCTGTAGTAAATTAGCCCTAACATACTCTGAGAATTCATTCTCCAGCCTTCCACTTCAGTGGTCAAAGACCTCTTCTTTAACAAGTATGCAAGTAAATAAATTGTCACCATGTCAGGCTGCAACAGGGTCTTTCAGATCCTTATCCTGTTACTGCAGGACACTGGCAGTACACCCCACTTAACCTGCACTGTCACTGTGGTCAGCTGGGAAAAAGAAGGAACAGATTAAATCAATGAATTAGAGGTACACAGTCCTGAAATGGTTTCAGTGACATTCATCTTTTCAAGTAAGCACACACTATAATCCCAAGGATTGCTTCCTTCTAGTGCTTCCACTGATCTCTTTTCCCTGAAAAGCCCTATGGAAGAAGGTAACATGGTGAGACAGGGTAACCACTCAAAGATGTGCAACATGACCTACATGAAAAAAGTTGCAACATGAGGTACTTGAAATATTAGAATGAAACATATTTAAGAAAAGAAACAAACAGTGCTTTGAATCACTATACTTTATTAATACTTCAGAACCATCAGATCCTACAGTGGCAAGTTCTTATCCCCACCTGTTTCCAGTCACTGTTTTGAAACAACTTCTTGCAATATGCAAATTGATACATGAGGCACTGTGTGAATACAAAAGTGACAGTACAAAAAATTCCCAACAATTAAACCTCATGCAATACATACATATATAAAAAATATGGTAATGTAGCATAATACACACAAGCACTATTAGAACAATCCATGTAAATGAACGTACAATATGCATAGCATTCAATGACCAATGACAACAGGTTTTCAACCTGTGCATAAAACCAGTCAGCTTAAATAAGAGTTTTAAGAGACTAGATTACTGGTTAAGCCACAGCTTATAAAACCTGCTGTACTGCAGCTTTTCTGCTCAGGGTCACAAGAGCAGATTAGCATATAAAATAAATAAGGACTATGATTCTACAAAACTTGGGTAACAGCTCCTATTTCAAAGTCACTGGCCCTCTTACTTTCATTCAAGGTTCATCAGCCAACACAGTGGCAAGAAATGTGCCTAAAGCAACAGCTCTGCTCTTGTACTGTTTTAATACTGATAAGAAGATATATTTTTAAGTCAGCAGGAGTAGTTACAGAGGTCTCACTTACCACTCCTCCAGCACGGGACTGGCGTTGCAGTACGGAGCAGACCCTGAAGAATGGCACTGACTGAGAGGTCGCTGAGCCTCGGGCTGGGCTGCTGCTCCCACCCTGCCTGCTCAGCCAGCTGGGGTGGGAGAGAGAGCTGGGGAGGGGAAGGAAGGCAGAAAGCTCTTCCCCCAACCCTCAACAGCACAAATGTTTGAAAACACAAACAATCTGCAGGAATAAGGAAAGAAGGAGACAAGAACGTTTCTGAAGTCCTGTAGGCAGGGTGAGAGCTATTGTTACCTGAAATAAGCTTAAGTATTCCTATGGAGTAAGAGGCAAATAACAGGATTTTCTTCTTACATATCCAATACTGGTCCATGCCAAAGCAACAGTTATTGTAGTCTCTTATCTTCCTAGCTGACATGGTTCTTTTTACACTCCTGGTGTTGCAGGCCTCCAAAGATTGGACCAAATTCACTATGGACACAGATGATGTGAAAATTACAAAGTGGCAACTAAACTGACTTAACAGCCAACAGATTCTATAGCCTAAAAAGCAGCATTTTGGGGAGGGAGAGCATGACAATGTAAAAGGACATAAAAGAGAGAGAAAAAGAAAATTTGGAATAAAATAGGGAGGACACAGAGCAGAACTGACCTTCAGAAGAGGAATTTAAAAGTAATTAAAGTCAATAAGTTAAAGGAACTTAGAGTTAACAATTTTATACTGGCCTTTTTTTTTTTTGTCAGTATAAAGTTTTGACCCCAAATAAAATAAATATCTTGCTATTACTAAATACACTGAAGAAAAAAAAAAGGGAAAAACAGACAAAGGAAGCAGCATTAATCATGCAATATTCAGCTGAATACCTTTTCACAAAGTTGTAAAGGGCACCAAGGAAAAAAAAGTCTTTATTGCCCTGAGAAGGTCCCCATAGGATCACCCTGGTTTCCTAGCTATTATGTCTTTATCCTTGGACATCCAAAAAGAAGCATCATTGCTTAGATAAAAGGATAAACAGTTCCTGGCAGGAATGATGGTCACACATTCCAGCTCCATTTGCCAAAGCAACAAACCTTTTACCTGCCTAATGTATGGCCTCAAAAGGGATAAATAACTTCAAGGAGTGATCCACTAGATCAGGAAGGACAAATGACATTCCTGTGCATGGAAATCCAAAACCACTTTATCAGTAATAACTTCAGTATTTGCTACATTAGTATCTCCTGGAAATTAGTAATCAGGCTGAGTAGTTGTGAGAAAATTCAATAATCAGGATCTAGCTAGTCACAAAGCCCAGATGTATTTTACTTTCTAAGTAGCTGAATTATCTTGTCTCTTCAACTAAAAAGCACATAATAGGACATAACTCTGACTGAGAGGAGTTTGTTATCAAAATAAAACAGACATTACAAAGCAGCCAAATTCATTTGCTTGAAACAGTGGTTTTCAGCTGACAGTGCACTGCCAACTTTTCTAGGCTGCCTTTTTTTTAATTCCATTGTTTGCATTCCAAGAAGCTTGAAAACATTTCTTTTCCTTTTGATTTTGTCCTCTTCTGCTTAAAAGCTGCATCTTGCTAAATTTTCTATGTGGCCAACACAGCTGTCCCTTGTTTATTTTTGTGTGCACCAGCAGCAGCGTGTGCAAGGAACACACATAAAACCAGGGACACTGAACAGCTTGTGAGCATTCAGGTCTAATGGGTCACACCAAAATAAAGGTTGAAGTGATTCTCTGGAAGATTTTGGTTTCCTGTTCCATGCAGAGATAAGGTTATCTGCCACAAGAGCCTACCAGCTCATTTTAAGGCATTATATTAACAAATGTCTATGACAGATGTTCAGAGGTGCACTCACTCCTTCCAAGTCTCCATTTGTTTACTTCTCAGCTGACATGACATATAAATAAAAATAGCTTTAAATTAAATAAAATCCAAGAAATATCTTAAGCCCAACCAAATCACATGCAGAAAGTGTCTGTCTCAGCCTTTTAAGAGCTGTCAATGCTGCAAAACAAATACTCCACAGGGCTGGCCAGTTGAGTGGCTCAATTTAGTAACACAGAGAGGACAAGCCTCTTGGTTTTGATGCTGTTTGATAGGTTATGATGAGCTTGGCAGAAACCCTCCTGGTTTCCAGTACTACTCATGCAACCTGACCTGCTGTAAATTTGTGTTTAGGGAGAGTACATAACTTCATGTAGATTGGGAAGTGTTGCATTCAGTTGAAAGCTCATTTTTCTCCTTCTCCAATCCTTCCTGGGTGGCATTTTGTTCATCAGAAGGGTTTGCTCCTCAAAGAGGGGGAATGGACCATTTTTTCCTAGTGGGAATCTGTCTGAAGGCACAGGCCCAATTGCAAAAGGGACAGTAATAGAACTAAGCAGGGAAATTTAATTCAGGCTTAACCAGAGCTAAACAATACATGAATCATCTGCAATCTGCTCTGTTGTGGCTAACATCCCCCTACCTTCTCCCTAAAGCATTTGCTTGATACTTCAGTACTATAAGACTAGAAACAGACAATGGCTGGGGCTGCACATTCAGTATCTGCATCCACAAGAATACAAATAATTTAACCAACAGTCAAATTTGCACTAAAAGTAGAGCTGGGATATTAACTTAGATTTTACCATCTATGCCCTTTATCGATTGAGTGTATTTGCTGGCTACCTTTTGTGCAACGCCATTTACAAATACTATTTACAAAAGTTCTTAGCCACTTGTTTTGGAAACACCTTTTTTAGGTTAGTTTTTAAAGTCTTTAGGTTAGTTTTTGGCTGTTGGGGTTGAGTTTTTTTTTTTTTTTGCCTGGGAGGGAAGCTTCAACCCCAAAGAACTGATTTAAGTTATCAACTGAACACAGGTTTTCCAGTGCAGAGAGCCAACTTATCTCCAGAATTCAGAAAGCAAGAGAAGCACTTTTCCCAGCATCCAACAAAAAAGTGGAAATTTTAGTGGCTCCTCATGACAGAAGGTTAATGGCACTGGGAATGCTTTTAAAAAGAGCAGTATCACACCTGACTTTGAATTGAGATAAGTGTCTATTAAATGCTATTAAAGTCATCACTGTGATTAACACTACTCAGCTGCCAGCACTGCTGTAACCACTCGGTGCCCAATTACTCATCCTGCAGGGCTCACCATCCCCTCCACTCATTAACACACTCCACATTTACTCTCAGCAGCACTTGCACAGTGACCAGGAACTGCAGAGGCTGGGTGCTCCCTCTTAGCACTACTTTACAAGGGAGGATGTTTGGAAAAATCCATTTAGGAGCATTAGCTTCCAAGGTAGCATTGAGGGGTCACAGTAAGTCACCTTGGACACTTTTAGTGCTATTCCTTCTTTGGCTGTTTGAAGACAAGAGTTACCACAGCTGAGCTCTGCCTTTTTAATGGGTGTGTTTCTAATTCTTTCAAGCACTGGTATTTCACTCTAAAGAACTGACATTTGTAGCTCTATTTTCCAGCCCACTTCCTTTTTAAAATAGGCATTAATAATACTTAAATGCATTCCTGTCTCTCTCTTTCACTCCTCCATCACTCAGAGGGTGGATTTTACTTAATCTCCCTCTGTTCTAAAAATTTTCCTGCATTTCTATCATCTGTATTCTTAGGGAAAAAAAAACAAAGCCAAAATTACCCCCCCAACAAATGTTATTTGTAAAATTGTAATCTTGTCAGACCCAGAATATTCACTGTCTTAGGTGTGTGGCTTGGAAGGAGAGGATGGGGAAAGGAAGGGAAGGTAGAAGCATGAACTACCCATAAGCAAAAGAGATGTTGGATACCCACTAAGGAGAACAACTGAGGTCAGTTTCCAGTCAAACAACAAAAGAATTTAAGTGTGCTCTGTTTTAAAAATTCAGGCTCCTTTAAAGAGCATTTTTTCTTCTGCTGAGTGCTAAAATGCAGCAGCAGACATTCATTTGGAGTCTACTAAGACATGAAAATTATTGACCATTTGTCTTGAATCCTTCAGCTAATTTCTGCAGCTTCCCCCCAAACTATATTTGGGATTTTCCTGTAGATGACACATTAGGAATTACTTATTCTAGCGATGAGATACAAAGTGCCTTTGACCCATTACAATTTCTGTTGACCTGATCAGACCTTTTAAAGCTAGTAAGAAGTATCTGAAAATGAGAGAAATACTTTTAGTCCACGTAATCCCTATGAGTTCTCAAAGACTGTTCCTATCCATTTACATCTCAAAGAAATGAAGCACCATGTCAGTCAGAATGAAAGCAAATGTAGGGGAACAGCTTCTAAGAATGCAGAATTTCTTCCCTAGAGCATTGCTTGAGAATTAGTTTTTATGATTGCCACAGACAGCTTTCTAAAGGCCCACTTCACTTAGCGCCCATAAAACAGAAATTATCAGATTTGAAAAAAAAGGATATTCTCACATAGCTGCAAGCATCCATCAAAAGACTTAAGACTTCCTTTCCTCTGTAATGCAAATCTGCCCAGAAAAGGTTGAAAAAAAAGAACCATTACAAAGAGTTTGGCTTGTTCAGTCCCTTTCACCTTTGAGGAAATTTGGCAAATTTCAGAAACTAAAGCATATCATGAACTCACCAACATTTTCACACCTTCCTTCATAAATACAATAATTTTCCCCTCTCCTGATAACCCTCAGATAGCAATGAAATCAAACAATTCTGCATGATTCTTACTATATTAATAATATAACTATTTCCAAGACACCAAGAGGCACTTCAGGTCATCAGGATTTAGCATAGAATTGAGTATCTGGCTAGAAATCAAAGAGAGGAGTTCATAAATCCAAGGGGATTACTGAACAAGTCTAAGGGTTTCCTTAATTGAAGAAGGTTCACTACAAACACTGATGCCCACCCCACCAGGCTGCCATAATGGAAATCCTTCCCCATATATCTTAAGACACCAAAATGTAGGGTGGAAAACTGCTTACAACCTTCTCAGCAGAAAAGCTCCTGTGGCAAAACAAGGCAGCTGCTGTCTGAGCTGCTGTGAAGTGAGAAAGGAGGCCACTGAGCAGTTCCTACGTTAAAAACTGTAGGATAGTCCACAGTAATTCCAGCAAAAGCCTTGGGTCACTGCATCATCCCACATCAGCAAAGGATCCAGAGACTGTGGACACAGTCCACATAGCTGCTCTGTTCTTCCTCTGAGCCATTCCAGCTCTCCTACCTAAACTTCCTCCCCAAGCAACATTAATGCTCACCATATTTTAATCAACAGGACTGACATATTGCAATGACATGTGCTTCTAAATGTGGTATACAATCTTGCTGCCAGATGCAAAGCACTTTTTGTTTAAACACTGAAATTAATAACAAATTTACCATTGAGCCTTCAGATCTTGTTGAGTCTTGCTAGCCAGGCAAGACAAAACACAACCAGAGGCTCTAGCACGTCATGAATAGAGCAGTTGTGCAACACCCTCACATATTCATTACAATTCTTTCATCCTCTGAGCTTCACAGCTCCTTAAGACAGTTATTCAGACCCAAATGGTTCATGAAGCGTGGCCAAATTAACCTTCCATTAGGTAAAAAATTGTTACTAAACTGTTTCTAGTTTGTGTTACTAAATTTTGTTGTGAAGGCCAGAAGTTACTTCTTTTCAAATAAAATAATAACCCAGATTGTTACTATATGATTAAACCTCTAGAGCTTTCTGCACAGGGCAGGGAGTAAGTCACAGTGAAGCTTTTACTACAAACCACAAGATTTGGCAACAATGAAAGAGATGTTTCCTTGAAACCTAGTTACACTAAATAATTCACAACTGAAACATTTAAGTGCATCAATGAAAACAAGAAGTCACATTTTGAAAATTAGGCACTGGCTCACCAGAAAATGATAGGCAGCCAGAAATCCTTGGGTGAAATATTTAAGGCACTTGAGGGTAGTCAGTTTTTTTACACCCGATAATAAAGACAGAGCCACTTTAAAATTCCAGTTTAAATAAAAAACCACAACAAAATAAAGTAACACTGCAAAACATTCCTCCAAATGTAAAGTTCAGAAAATTAACAAATAAACACTTACAATAAAAATAAATCTCTCCTTTGTTATAGTACACAAAAAATAAGTGGCAGGAAGAGCACATTTACCTGCTTGAGCACACAGACCACAGAGATCTCTCTCAAATACCACAAGAGGGGTCTTTTCAGGTTGCCAAATAGCCAATAAAAGCATGTTTGTTAGGGAGAAATAATTCAGTGCAGTTAAATATCAGATTCCAGTTTATAAACCAGAGCATCCCAGAAAGCAGTTGATTTTTATCCTTTTCCCTGGGATATTTCTAGCTAGTTTTCCTGCTTTTCTGGAGCATCTAGTTTTATTTTCTTCTCTCCATACACACAAATGTTAAATGTTTCTGTTTGAATAAAGAGGCTGCATCATTCTTGTAGTATCTTTGGTACAAACCAAAAGCACCTTACACAGCACACTGGTGTCACCCAGCCCCTGCACCCCAAGCCTGTTCCTACAGAACACACACAGGAAGTTTTTCTGTGGTGGGGACAGCTTCTCCCCTCCATCTTCCAAAGTAACATCACAGTTAAGTACAACATACAGTGCTCTTTTTAAGTACTAATTTAAGTTTTCACTCAGAATTCATGAAATGCATATTCTCATCCATTAGCTTATACCTATTATGGTTTCTTACCACTTCCAGGACAGAGAGATATGACTGACAGCCCTGGGACACACTTTAGTATCTGCTCCAGAGATGAAATAGCTGTACACATCTCCATGTCTGCTCAGTGTTTTTTGAGGGAAGGGGGGAGAAAAGGGAGAAGGAAAAGACAAACGGGAACTCAGTAAAAGGGGTCTTGCCTTTCTGTTCCATGTTTGTCCATTTGCCTTTTTTCCTGATACATTTTGCCCCCTGTATTAGAGGCTTCTTCAGTGGAAAGCAGTTCCTTACGTGAACTTACTTGAACATTCTGGACTAAACAGATTCTGTCACTGTGTGGCTGCTGCCTCGCAGCTGAGGAAGTTAAAGGGTGAGCTCTGAGCATTATCATCAGCCCTAGGGCTCTTAGAGTCTCTGAGACAGTCTGCCAGGATGTCCTGAGGATCCCTCAAGAACACCACCAGAACAGTGATGTTGTCACTGGATCCATTTTCCTTGGCAGCAGCCACCAGTCTCTCTGCTGCTTTGAGCCCCACTCCTTTGGTCTGCATCAAATGATCCAGGACCAAGTCTACAACCTCATGGGGCTTGATGGCATCAAAGAATCCATCGCAGGCAAGGAGCAGGTAATCTTCTGAGCCAGTCAGCTCGAAGGAATCTCCATCTGCATCTCCAGAGACATAGGGCTTCTGGCAGAGGTCACCTGAGACAAACAAACAAAGCAAAGGCTTTATTACTTCAGATGTAAACAGGTACTTCTTTACCCAACAATTGCTTTTACCATCCTCAAGGATGGCCAGATCATGTTCCAGAGGCACCTGATCCAGGATGAGATCAAAAGCCACAGAAAAAGGATGTTTGTTTCCTCAAGGATGCTTGGAACCTACCTAAATCCAGTGGGTTTCTAAGGAGTTACTTTAATTTACGCTCTCCTAATTTTGCAGGGAAAATAAGGAATTTTTTTTTTTTTTTTTCTCTCAGAAATGTATTTGTGCAAGGACATAGTCAGGCCTTCATTTTGCAGGTGTGCCTCCTGAACAGCCTTCAGAATGCCATGAAAATAAAATTTTTCTCAGCTATCCAGATACACATCACAATGCCCTAAGAATCTGCTCACTGTGTTTAGTTTATCAGTTTTGTATGGACATACTTACCAAGTATGGGTTGCTAGTGATCCAAATAGCATTATACAAATTCCATACTAATCTGCTCCCACTCATACATTACATTAAGCTACTGTATTGCCCAGGGGTTTTTTCTTTTTGCCCTAATTGGCAATTAGCAAAGTAAGCTTGTTTAATAAGATTGTGAGAATACTACAATTAAAATGCCCTAAATTGCTGGATATTGAAGAAGAATGCAGTGATTTGACTTAAGCAGAGAGACCTGCAGTCAGGAGAAAGATATATTCATATTAAAGTGGACAAAACCCCCTCACAATTCAGACATCCCAGCATATAAAAAAGGCTAGATAAACATTTATTGCTTCCTCCACTTTTACAAGTTAAATGCTGCCTATTTGTCAAACTACTGTAAAACATTACAGTACTTTAGGCATTTATAGGAACCAAAATCTTAGAAAAAAACAGGACTATCATGGCAAGTATGTAAAATAAAACAACATGTTATGCTCATGGTAAAATCAATAAGCTGATGTAGCTGCAAGCCATGTAAGTCCTTGCCTTATGGGAAAGACAGTAAGTAGTTTACTATTTGCTTGATGCTGAACAAGACACCATTTACAGTAAACACAGAGTCTCAGGTGGTGTGTTTCAATCAAATTTAATCCAAAGTTTACTGATTCTGATGGTTTATCTCACCAATTGCTCTGGAAACAGCCAAGGTACCATTAACCCGCCAGCAGTCCATGTAGGTTACACAGCCACCTAGAGTCTCAATCCTTGCTCTCTCATCCTGAAAAACAGTGGATTACATTTTGTTTGCTGCCCCAGCTTCTGTATTTCTATAATGAATACAGAAAACACACACATCAGAATCTAGCACAGAAACATGCACATAGGATTACTGGAAATAAGCCACTACTTTCCATCCCTGCTATGGCTTGTCCACAAAAAAGCAGAATTCTCAAGTTTTTGTACAGTCATATGCTTTCCCATATGGATGAGTAAATTTTCCTGCCACTTCTTCCCATTCTATACAGCAATTGGGTGAATATATAAATGTTCAGAATGAAATACACGATAACTAAGGTAAATAACAATAGTCTTTGCCCTGATACTCCTTTAAGTACTCAGTTATTACAAATATTCATGCAGTGAAGGCAAAGGGTCATTTAATGCCAGCTAAACCTGCAAAGTCCCCATCCAATTTCATGGAATAAAATCTGGCTATTTAAAATAGATAAGAAATGCAATACACTATAAGCCAGTTAGGCCAATAGATTAGCATTAGCTTTTCAATGACAGTACTGTACATAATGAAAGATTTGCATTACGCTAATATTTTAAATTGCTATTAATCTCAAATTACTAAGATATTTTGTAACAGGCAGATTTAAATTCACACACAAAAATCCTGTGAAAGTCTTTAATTACTGCAAATTTTCAGGAACTGAAGTCAGGACTATCAGTACCATTCATTAGTACTTCCAAGCAGGTAAGGTGTAGGGATCACCTTGTCAAGACACAGGAGTGGATGCAAAAGAAGAAATTGTTAATTCCATGCATCCTAACATACAGTATATGTACTTATGTAAAGCACCAACCACTTAAAAAGGCTTGACTCCAAAAGGTTTCAAGAAAGAATCTGACATCACACACTTAAGAGGAAAAAACAGGTCAGGCTTACTTCTCTTTCTGGTTTGTGAGGTTCCATTAATGTCACAGCTTTCCCTTGCTGCACCAGCATCACCTGAGAGTCCCCCAGCCATGCTATGTGTAGTTTGTTCCCTACAATCAATGCAGACACACCTGTTGTGCCACTCCGCAGCTTCTACAGAAGGAAAACAGGTGTGTCAGGTGAATATTCAACAAGCCCTACTAGGACATATGGCAATATTGAAAACTTAGGTTTAATCACACTAAATGCAGTAGATTAGACCTGCTACTTGAAAACAAGGTACAAGATAGTAGAGAGATTTGAAATCAACTATTTATAAACATATTTTCTAATATGCAGATGATTAATACTGTCTCTTATGTTCTTCCTTCTCTTGCTATTAATTCCAAAACTGATCTAGGAAACGAAGAGCTCTGTTGTTTAAAACAGAGACATGCTGAAAAGCAAGAGGATCTGATTTCAGTAGAATGAACATTTCACAAACAAACACGTTTCTCCAATCCCTTTCACATTCTCCACTCTACCACTAGCAACTACAGATACCTTGCTCCACACAGATCTCCTTATCCTTGCATATTTAAATGAGAATGTCAACAAAGGAAAGGCATCTAACTGTCCTAGATTCCCTATAAAGATTAGTGAGAGTCAGACCTTAGGAAATGCTGGTCCCTCTTTCATACCTCATTGACAGAAATGAAGATATTGACAATGAGTACTTCCACAGTACTGCTATAATATGTCTTCTCAAACAGTGTAATGTAGATTTGAAGAAAGAATGTTCATTGTACCAACTTAATTCAAAGTTTAATTAATAAGTTTAATGAACTGAGGAGTCTGATTTAAATCATAGAACACACTTTTCATTACAAACACTGGTGACACTAATGATGGGACAAGAAAGAGGAAGGTAGTGACCATATTATCAGGAAGAAAGAAATCTCTTTTCCAGGTAAGAGGTAAGACAACAGAACATCTAGAGGCTGCCTGTTTTAGACAAAGAGGCACCAGTATTCTCTCAAATAATTGATATGTCAGAATCATTTAAATCACTTTAGCACTTCTTTTCAATTACTCATCTTGAACTCCCAAGCACTGGTTTTCCTCAAAATAAGAAATCATTTGATCAAACAAAACCTTTACATGTAGCATAATTTCATAAAGAAGCCAGTGATTCAAATAAACTGTACTGTCAGAATTTTCTGGATAATACAACATTGTCCAACAGTTCTCCGTGTTATTTAAATACAATGGAATAAATCTCTACCCACTCACCTCTCTTTTGGCTTTGAAAAGAAACATTTCATCTGTCTTCTGGAAAGAGCATTTCAAGGCCTCAGCTGGATTCTTAACAATCTCTTCATGTAACCCAACGTTCACATGTAAGTGGGTTGCTGAGTAATTGGCAGCATCCACTCCACCATGGCCATCGAACACCGCAAAGTAAGCGCGATCAACGCCATCCTTTTTAGGGAGGGAGAGAGAGGAAGACATTCATGTTGGAAACCAAAATAGCTCACAGACTGGTACCAAGAAGCAAAGATTCTTTATTCTGGGCTTTCTTACATACAAATGGCAATTTAAGTCCATTTACACATGTACAAAATGGATAAAATGGGTACTTTGCAGGCCAATTACTTCTCTTTGTTTGCTGTTAGTCACTTAATGTCCTTAAAAATAACCTTGCATTGAAGCAGCAGACTGCTGGTTATATAGTCCTCTGGCAGTTTCATGAACTGGCACTTGTACAACTGCTGTTCTCCATATCATAGAATGGTTTGGGTTGTAAGGGACCTTACAGAGCATCTAATTCCAGCCCCTCTGCCATGGGAGGGACACCTTCCACTAGACCAGGTTGCTCCAAGCCCCCTCTCTTGTAGCCCATTTAAGCACTGGAAGTTGCTATAAGGCACGCCTAGAGCCTTCTCTCTTCCAGGCTGAACAACCTCAGCTCTCAGCCTGTCCTCACAGCAGAGGTGCTCCAGCCCTCTCATTATCTTTGTGGCCTCCTCTGGACTCGCTCCAGCAGGTCCTTCTCATTTTTATGTAGTGAGTCCCAGAGCTGGACACAGCACTGCAGGTGAGGTTTCACCAGAGCAGGGTAGAGGGGCAGGTTCCACTCCCTCAGCCTGCTGCCCTCACTGCTTTTGATGCAGCCCAAGACACGGCTTTCGGGGCTGCAGGCACGCATCACTGGGTCACACTGAGCTTCTCATCAACAAACACCAGCAAGTCCTGCTCCTCAGGGCTGCTCTCAATCCATATACAGGTTGTGTCAGTCACAAGAACATTGTAACTCCAGCAACATAACACTAGATGAACTTCCCATCTTCCCATATCATAACTTATGACATGTATCCCAAAGTCACAAGATCGTCCCTGCATCACTTCCTAATCAGGGCAGTAGTTGGCCCCCAGCAATCTGAGTCACTAAGTCCTTGCTCCAGTGCAGACACGATAAATAACTTATGGCAACAAATTCACAGATCATCCATCACCAGGGCCCTGTTCTTACAGTGATGTTGCAAAGCTGCCCAGCCAGCCTCCTCTGTTGTGTCCAGACTTACTGAGAGACCGAAGAGCTGGTTGAACTCCGGGAGCAGGACGTGGCGATCCTCCATCTTGCGCCGCGCGTTGCGGATGGCGTGGATGGACACCAGCAGGAAGCGCGCCAGGGGCCTCAGCGGTGGCAGCTGCTTCTGCCACTCGCAGCACACGTCCCGCAGCTTGTTAAAAAAGCAGCGCTGCAGCGACTCCCCATCCAGCACTGACAGCACAGAGACAGAACAGTAAGAGCTGTGTCTCACTTTCCTACACTACCTCATCTTCTGGCCTGTCTTTCCTTCCAGTTTCTTTCCCTGCAGGTGATTACATTACAAAAATCATAAAGACCCAAAAAAATCAGTCTAGTATATTAGACATTAATGTTATTATTATGTAAGTAAAATTAGTAAGATGTAGTGGTAGGAGTTTGTACTAAAAGGGAATCATCAAGTGGGCAGAAAAACCTTCCAGATGAGATTGCTGCTGTCTTGGACACAAGGGCTGAAAAAACACTGGCCTGGCTTTGGGTCAGGTTATGTCCTACTGAACCACTTCCACTGAAACAACAAGGAAGTCTGAAAATGTTTGCTGAGGTCAATAGCTCAACTCACAGCTGAGCTGAACAGATTAGAATTTTAAGCTGTTGTCTTTATCTTTTTAAATACTCATGGTTGTAGGAGCTGCAGGGACAGAACACTTCCGCTACTCTCCAGCTTTGTCATTACAGAGCAGAACTGTAAACACCCATTGGGCATAGCATGAAAAGCTCCAGCCAGACACTCAAATCCTTTTCTGGATAGATCCCAAAGATCAATTAATCCAAACTTGTTCATCAGACTGAATGGCTTGGTGCTTGGCATTGTGTCTAGCTTTGCAACACAGTATCCCTCCAAACAGGTAACAATTTAAAGTCTTGTTATTTGCGTAGGAAACCTGCCTCAACACTAATCAACAAACTTCAAAATGCACTAAAAAGAACATTAATAGAGCAAAAATAATTTGCTGGTCACTAGTATATATTCTAAAGAACTGCAACGCATGAACTATCTTTCCTATATCTATTTTATCCTGACTCCTGCTAACACTGATAGCATTAAAACTCCCTCAGAATTCCTTTTTATAACTCCTGGTTCTCAAGCTTTTTTTTTTTCCTCGGGAACAGTCATTTCCTCGGCTGGCCAGCTTCAGATGCATCTCTGGGCCTGGAGAATTGAAAGCTTAAATTTAAACACACATCTTTAATTAGCAGCCACTACATACTAACCAAAATTACTTCTGATTTGCTTAATATGTAGGTGTTAATGGACAAGCCATAAAAACCTTTAAATATTTAATCATCCCATACACAAAATAACTAAATAGGACAGCATCTCAGACAGTCTTGCCTACAGCTGTTAGTTTACATATTTGTAAATGTCTAGACTAATACTGACCAGAAGACACATATTGCTGTTTAAATATTAAGCTTATGAAATCTGACAGAATATAGTATCTTAACAGCAGAAATGCTTCTGCAGTGTACCACAAACAGTGGTACTCACACGTGCACACACCCCCCCGTTGCTTTTATATAATCACTTCTCTTTCATTCCAAGAACGCTTTTTTTGGCAGATTTATTACTGCAGTGCAGGAAGAGAGTCCATACTGTGCCATAGCATGAGGAACAGCTTTCCTTGTAGTTGCACAGTTAAAGTGATGTAATAGCAATTACAAGATAGGGGATAACAAGAACAATCCAAGGGTGCAGAAAAATGAACACCTGTAAAGTAGCTGTTCCTTATTGAGATCAAGTACCTGAATAATGAGCAGATTTCCATCCTGTTTGATAGGGCAATGAATGGTCGATAGAAATTTGATCTAAATGGCAATGCTGACACAAGAATGAACAAACAAAATAGACAAGAATATATAAAATGTAAATGAAAGAAGGTTTCAACCATCAGAACAATGAGGACTCTGGGGCATTTGTCAACATGGAATAGTGAGAGCTAATGTGAACTAGTTCAACATGAAACTCATCCAAGGATTTTCCAACTTTGCCTGCACTATCTTAAAAGTAGACTCCAGTTCTATCTTTATGGCCTTCAGAGTAAAACAGCAGCCTGAATATTCTACAAATGTCCTCAATATATAGTAACCAGAGACATCAGATGCTTGTGACCAAGAAAATGTCCATGTCCTATCAAGTTCTTCATTACTCCTTGTTTCTAAACATTATTTCTTTATTATTCAGATAGGGTTCATTTTGGTTTGTGGGCTCAAGATTTACATAAGACACAGAACTATAGATTATATTCCAAGGCTCACAAATATATAGCAGTTCTTGTCTTATATTACTGCTGTAATTCACCTCAAAGATAATTACATGGGAGTCAATGAAGAGTCTGCAGCACAGTGACTGCAGGATGCTCTGATAACAGTTTCCAACTGCTTTGTGCAAACCTATGTAATTATCCTGGGTGAGTTACAATATGCTGCTTCTGACTTTACTGTAGAGGCTGCAGTGACCTGGTCACACTGAACTCGTATTTGCCAGCTCCCCCTCAAAGCAGAGTCCTGCCCCACGCCAGGTTAGCTGCAGTGAGTGGAGGCCACAAGCATTAAGGTGAGGGATGACATAATCAGGATGCAGCATGACTTAATTAACTGAGTTCCCCCTCCTGCCGTTTCAGACTTGGACATGAATGCTGAAAGACGCTTCTGGGAAGTGTCATATCCTGGCCATTGCACTGCTCTGCTTGGGGCACACTGCCTTTCAAACCATCCCAGGGAAATGGAAGGAGTATTTCCTCTTACAGAGCAGACTGGTTTGCCTGAGACATCTCTTCTCCATTTTTATCTTCTACTCTGCCTGCATCCTGCTCCATTTAAAATCTTGGCACTGGAACTGAAGGTTTGGTGAAGACTAATGTTAAACACTTCAGTACGTAGGACCATCTGTTACACAAGGCACAAACCCAGTACTCAGTCACCAAGGTCTGTTCTCTCTCCAGTTCACTGAGGAGAAAATGCAGGCATCAGGTAGAAGACATGCAAAGCCCTTCTTCCCTCAGCATCCCACCTTTATAAGGGAGAGTGGGAAGAAAAGAAATCATCAATAAAGACAGAGACTATCGAGCAACTTGCCAAGAGCAAGATCTGGAGTTTCAGGATGTTCAAGATGTAGAGGAGCCAGAATCTGGTTGCCAAGACAAAAGCAAGATGGTTTATATGGACAAATTGGAGGTGTTGGTCTGGCTGTACAACAACTGTGGTGATGTCAATGTCAAAACACAGGAATAATTAGCTAAGGTCACTCTACCAAAGGAAAAAGGACACACTCTTCCCTTTCAGAAAGCCAGTGCACAGGATCAGTCAGGGCTCCAGACACTGTTTGCCTGTTGCCCACAAAACTAGCACAGCTTCCTTTTATCCCACAGATACACAGCAAAAGCAAATTAAGTTCCATTCACTGCTGCTTGCCAGGCAGCCTAACCAAATAAATCTGGGAAACATTTCAAAACACTGAACTCTTCTGAAAGACAGCCTCTGGGAAAACCACAGACGGAAGAAGTATACTTACAGATGAACCTTTCCTCATCTCCTTCTCTCTCTGTTTCCACATTTTGCAGCTTAAATTCAGTCAAGTCTGTTTGGAGAACTTCATCAACTGCAGCATGGATCAATGATGCTGCAAGAAGTGGTGAAACATCTCTGCTGGTACGAAAAGGAAGGGAAAGCAAAATAGACTGCATTAGTTTAAACTGAGCTACAACCTTGCAGTGTATGGCTGGTGACCTCAGACTTAGAAACCATTACACACAATAATAAAAACTTCATTAGTAAACTAGTAGAGCAAACCATATGTTCAATATTTATTCACACAAATCTTTAGTAAGATCCTCAGTTAGACAACTGCTTTCTCAAGAATGTAAAGAGGAAGAAGTGTATGAATCATATTTTCAAACTGTTGCCTCACACTCCAGTCACAGATGGTACCTCTTTCTCTTGAGCTCTCAGACGGGAACTGCTACCTTCAGTTCCAGCCTCTGAACACACATTTTGTTTCTACTCTCTACACAGCATTTCTTGCTTGCAGTCAACAATCTCACCACAGACAGTATCAAGATCTCAGCACTGTGGTAGATGCAAATCTCTAGAGAAGTTACTTGGAACTCTCCTTCCCTTCACAAGAAAAGTCATGCTTAACGCTAACCTACAGCCCTTATCATTCAGTTTATTCCGACTGGAAGTTTTCCAAAGAAACCGCCCAGGTAAAAGGTGCAAAGAGTTGAGACTGGGGACTAGCATGAGAAAAGACTTCAAGACTCATGATTTAGACAAAACTTTCAGGCAGGCATCTAGAAGACAATAATCCTACATGATCTGCTCACCGTCTCCTGCTCACTCAATGCTTTATTCAAGCCACATGATTTATAAGAAGTGCACACTTCCTATAATGTTTTTATATCTGTAAACAAGTAAGTCCCATCCAGCTCCAAAAGGAGGCTACTATAAAGTAACTCCTGTATTCACTATAGTCTCATAGCAAGCACTAACAGCTACAGTATACATACTCCAGCCATTTTCTATGAGCACAATGAAGAATAAGCATCAACATCCATGAAAAGCCATTTTATCCATTGTTCATGGAGCGTTTGATTCCCACAAGGTATTGAATTACCCAACCAAAGCAAATACCACATTAAGGCACCTACAGCAAGTCAAGGACAAGACTTTGTTTTCCCAGGAAACATTTAGAAAGTTCTGCACAAAACTGGTTTGCTGGGGAGTATGAAATGGTGGAAGCAATCGGTCTGTGATGTTGCTCAGCAATGAGTGGTTTGTGTGTACAGAAGGGCAGGGAGGGGAAGACCGCGGGGTTTTAGATCCCAGTGACAACAAGCTGAAATGCATTTTGCATTGTGCTCCTGAAAGAGGGGCCTTGTCACATCCTCACAGCCATGTATGAGTACCTCCCGTGGCAGCAAACAGAAAGCATTGTGTCAGTCAGCAGGCTCCAACACAGGCCTGCTTTATGCCACACATTCTGTGGCAGTGACGGCCCAGTTTAATGAGTTATTTCGGTACTTCAAATAGATGGCAATGTGTTTGCAGTCCTTTCAGTGCTAGCTGCAGTCATGTCACATCAAGGGAAAACAGAATGTGGCTTTTTATTTCTTTTTTAAGGCTGGTATGTTTAGGGGAGTCAGTTCCTTTCTTAGCTCAGTTAAAGTAACAATGCCCGCTTATAATGACTCTGACACTGACAGACAACCTTTTAAAAGGTCAGGCAAGAAATACACCCAAAACAGATATGGCACTCCCTGCCCTCCAAAATTCTTCTTCCTGTTCTTGTTCACGTAAGAGATAAAGAAAGGACTATGAAAATATAAGCCCCACAATGTCAGATGTGTTGTTGATGCTGCTGAGAGTCAGAAGCTTTAGTCAAAGCACGTTTCAGCTCCAAGAATAGAGACAAGAAACATTAAGAAAACAGTGATGCATTTAGCTGCACAGTGAGCGCCACAGCTTCAGATATCTTCTGAATTTCTCTGCTATGTTGGAGGAAAAAATTCAAATCTAGCCTGGTTTCACAGCTCAGCATCAGAAGAGGGCTTAATACTTTGATTTTAAACTTTGTACATTTCTGCTTTCCAGAGTCCAGGATTGTTGAACTGAGTCCATAAAAAGCAGCTTAAACAAAAGGAAATCTACTAAGTGCTATAATGCACAAGTCCTGTATAATCCTCTGCTCACAGGATGCCTGTAACAAAGAAAAAATTTACAAATTATGTCACATTCTTCAACTTTTTCCAGTTGCCACCCAGTTCCTAAAAAGGAAATTCAGTGATTCCTCAGTACTGATATGCTTCATTCAGCTTTGCTTCTTATGTATTTCCTCCCCCTCCATAGTTCTGCAAATCTGTAAGTGGTTGTTTATTGAGGTTTTGTTATACAGACAGCAACAACAATTGATTCTGACACACTGAAAAAAGATAGAAGTCTAAAAAATTACCCAACCTATTTAGTTCAAACTCAATTCTGAACAGAACATATTTGTGATTACTTTATTAACTCTTCATTATAGCATTACCATATTGGCAAGACTGGTTTTCACTTGAGCTCAAGTAAATGGAGCTCCAATGAATGGCATCTTTCATTCTGGTTCAACATTTACCACTTCTAAGTCCACCTTCTAAATCACAGACTTTAAGAGTTAACAAAAGTGTCATTAAAAAAGAGCAAGAACTGTTGCTTTAGTTGAGAGCTACAAGGTCTCACTTGGCTGGAGAGTATCTGGAAACAGCCACAGTACCTATAGCAACCAGTGCAAAAGTAACCCACTGCAATTACCATTGCAGACTTCAAACCTTTCCTGTAAGCAAAGAAGAATGTCACTTATTGTTAAAATCTTCCTTTCAAAGAAGCCCAAGACACCCTGGTGATGAGCTGAACCAAGCACAACTTAATCTCTGTGAATCAGAAGGAACACTGTAGCTGTTTCCTAAGTGGAAAACCAACTGTATTGGGAAGAAGAGGAAAGCTGGTGGGGTGTGTTACATGCACAGGATGCTACTTTAGAGGAATCTTAGAAGAAACACGTCAGCCCCATTTCTCTGACCTGCAACACTAAACACTCAGCCTCAGCACACACAGGCTAGTAGTAAACAGACACTGAATTTCTTTGCTGCAGGCTATTTCTTTGCTAACATAAAGGGTGTGTTCTGACCACAATAAAAAATATTTTAAAATAATTAAAGCATTTCGTAACAGTGCAGACGAGGCATCATAGCCTCACCAGCAGCTGAAGTCAGATCGACAGTGGCTGGAGTATGGAGCTCGTATCCTCCAGCCACTGACAGTAAAACACAAGACTCGTTTCAAAAACCTGAGGACAGATGAAAGAGGCAAGTTAAAGAGTAAAGCAATACTTATGCTAATAAAGACGACACTTAAATTTATATGCCACCCTCCTCCTTGGAAGATTCTGGACTACTGGACACACACAGTACTGGTAAAAGGAGCTATGCAAAGCTCCTGTTGATACACATACCTCTGGGCCAAAAAGTTACACACGGAAGTAGAATGCAATTATTATATTTTTCATACTTTAAATTTGGTATAAATTACAGAACAGAACTTAGTTCTCTTGTTCACCTTGTTTCTCTTCTGCAATACAATTCAGTTACCTATTTTTTTTTTAATTTCAAAAGACCAGCTGTCACACCACCACAGTCACAGTGTAATCATGTATGTCAGGTCAAACATAAGACTGTTACTGACCCTTTTAGTACCAGTCTTCAGAAAGAAAAACACCAAAATATATACATGGTCTTTTGGGAAGCAGAAACACAATAAGATAACTTCTTACTTGTTTATTACTTCAGTCATTACACCCCCAGTACACTTGCATCAAGTGCTGCAAACAAGTCACCAGTTCAAAGATGTTCCCACCACTTCTTCCCCTCCAGTTTAAGAGGGTACATTCAGAAGTCTCTAGCAAACAGTTTTTTGGGTAAGGGGGAAGCATCCAGAGCATCAAAGGTCAGGCCACCACACCTTGGCCAGAGCCTCAGCTACAACTACACTTTTTATGAAGGCTTGAAAACAGCTGACAGACTTCTGCAGTGCTCCATACCCAGCTTGCAGTGGCTTTGAGAACTCAGAGTAGTGCAGCAGATGGCAGACCCCAAAAAGATGCTCCTCAGCACAGGGAGCAGAGAAACGAGCTCTGTGTCACCTTGGAGGGTGGTACATACACAGCCTCTCTAGGACACGCCAAACACTCCATGTTTACACAAAGCCTTCTGCATTTTTATTTACTTATTTCGCAAGCAAAAGAATTCATATTCCCCCCACCCCAAATACACACATTCTCCCACAGTACTGTCAGGAAATCTGTTTGTATAAAATAAAGCACAAGAGATCACCAACTGTCTCGGCCAAGTATTGATCACGTATCTTTCAGATTAAAAAGTTACAAGATTTTTTTTCTAGACATTATTACTGAAGTCATGGCAACAAGGCAGCAGTGGTACTGCAGGCCAGAGCACCAGTGCATAATCTCTTTTCCTTTCAGACTGTGCATACACACACATGCTGGGGAGAAAGAAGTGCTATATCTGAAAGCACAAGCTCTAGCATAAGTCAGCTGCAGCTGCCTTACGTCTGAGGGAAGATGTGCCCTTATTTGCCCCATGGGCTCTGTAACACCAGATCACACACAGCACAGATCACAGATCTGAAACACAGATCACACTCTGCCACTGCAGGCTTGGGGTGTGTTTCTAGCATGTTACAGCCCTATCAGCAGCGGGTTCAGTGCAGATCTGCAAATGCCAGCAGTTCTCCAGCAAGTGAAAGATCCTCTCACACTGCCAAAATAATAGCAGGTCACAAGTTTCCTCATAAACAAAAGCTGCTTGTGGTCAGTATTTTCTCCTCAATCTGCTACTTTTATTTCCCTTTCTCTTTTTATTCTTATAATCAACTACAGAATGTTTCCACTCAAGCAGCTTTAAGCTTTAGCATTCATTAGAGCAATACCCAGAGTTCCCAGGGTGACGGTGGCCAGAAAAGTACAAATATATATCCATTAAGGAGAGAACATCTGACATTCTACAATGCTCAGGAAGTTGTTTCTTGTGCTAATGACATCAGGTCATTACAGGAGATGAACAAGAGGGAATCAAAACAAATATATAAACAATGTCACACACAGAATTTCCATCTCTTATGGTTACATGAAGCAGTTTTTTTCCAGCTTTTCTTATGAAACCACCAGAAGCAGCAGCTTTAGAAACCAGAATCCATCTGTTCAGGCCCTTCAGTCATTACTGAACAGTTTTTATACAAAATGTGCAATGAAGAGTCACCTGCTACTTCCATTTTATTCTCAGCAGGAAGAAAAACCCCCCAGCAAACAGGAGAGGCTTAATTCCACAAAAGCCACTTTTCAATTAAACCCTAAACAAGTTGTTTCAAAATTGAGTATTTATCCTGAAACAACAACAGAAAGGGTGTTTCACACAGGTTATGAGAGCAAAATATGCAAACATGTTCCCAAGCAAGGAAAAGTACCAGTGCATTACATCAAATTGTTCAAATTAGGAATAAGGAAGTAAGTTTTAGGGAATTATTAAAAGCAGAGGTCACAGTAGAAAGTAGTTTTCACAGAGGAAGAGACTAAAGAGTGTTTTAAGAACAGATTGAGAAATCAGAAGCAAGATAAGATTTTCTTTTCTTCCTCCTCACTTAAATCACATTAAAACATCAAAATATCAGAATTGCTGAATTAACTACCCTAAAAGAATGGAATACTGGAAATAAAGATACCAGGGCCACACCTTGGTGTGAGCACTACAGTGTAAACCACGAAGACACAAAACAGGATGCTGAGGCAACTGCACATCGTTTGGGAGGGGGTAGAACAGGAAGCCCAAGCCTCTCAACTGTTATTGTAGTAAATCTCCTCCAACAGGAAGGCTGCAGGAATTTCACATTGTTCTTTGGATATGCCACAGGATGGCCATACAAGTTTCAGCTCCTATCAAGGGGAAGACAAAATTTCTGCATTTGGGGGTCTGATTTCATCTCATGTTCTGTTGCAGTGAAAGTCAGGAATATTTCAGGTTAATTTCTAAAGCTTGGGAAGTAACTAATGGCCGCTTCATTCACATTCATCTATTTTCATAGACTATCAGAACACAGCTATTACCCAAAAGTGTATGTTAATTAAAATTCTGCAAAACAAGATTACTTAAGCCTGCTCTGATTCTTCAGAATGTTATGTATGTATTTAACTGCAGTTAACAGCAGGCAGTTCCATTGATTTAAATGAACTATTCAAAGTAGAAATATCTGCAGTGCTTCGCCAGATTCTTCAGAGAGCAAAATAGCTTGCTCCTTAACTGGTGTTTCGCTATGGTAGCTGCATTTGCAGAAATTTGTTAAAATAATTCATTTTAGACTAGGTCATTCAGGGATTAGCCTGATGTATCCAGCTGCTTCCATGTAAAAAGATGTGTGCAGCCTTGGAGAAGCAACAGCATTCACAAACTCCTTGTTGGACCCAAAGTTATTTCTTGGCCCATTCTCTTCTCAACAGAAATCCTGGTTAGGAACAGCAGTCCTCATTGCAAAAGCACAAAGGTTTGAGCCTCGAAGCAACTAGAAGAACAAGCTAAACATCACCATATATTGTCTCATTAGCCAAGGATATTGCTGGGCCTTTATTGGCTATGGACCTTGATTGGCTTGGGCCCTTCAGGGCATGACCCAAACATCTGTGCACCTGTGAATGAAGTACCTGACAAGACAGAAATGAAAGCAGAACAACAGAACTGAGTGTCAAACTTGATTCCCAGTAACACTTGGATCTACAGAGAAATCCTTCATCAGTACTAATCACCATGTAAAATACATTCTGTGATGCTGGAGAGTTAGAGAAATCTCACACTCAGGGAATAGAGATCAAGCAACAATGTCAGAAATCAGCAAGGGACATCCAATAACACCTTCATAGTGTTAAACCTATGTAGGATAACACAGTGATATTTGAGGGTGTGTGTTTTTCACTGAGCTGCCATCCATGTGTTTGGGATGCTGCTGTGACAGCCTGCAGATCACTGGATCTCAACTACAGTGACCTCCTGCACAGTCACTAATCTGGCACCCCTTCTGCATCTCCAACAACTTTCATACAAACACTTAAACATCTTCTAATGTTAGTCCTCACCTTTATTTTTCCATTTCTTAAAATCTTTAACATCCTTCTCTCTCTTATTTCCTTACTATTCCCTCATCTGTTTTATGGAGGATTCACATCAACAGAAAAGTTTATTTAGCCTTCAAAGCTGCATTTCTAATTGATCCACAATAGTAAATATGGGGAAAAAATGTTACGTTGGCAATTTCTCACACAATCAGAGACTTCAGTTTTAGTTCCTAATTACAGGGATTATAAGAAGAAGGCCTGCAATTTCAAAACACAAGATTCCTGTCTTGGCCTTGGGCTGCATCAGTCCTTTTCTTCACATGCAAGAACTTAGCCTACCCAACAGGAAAATGCAGCCTTTTTGCAACTGCAAGATGAGGTTTCTCTTTGTCTTAGGAGTCCAAAACTGAGCTATAATTCTGCAGGGATCCCTGCATTTGACACTTCAGGTACACTACATGACACCCAAACTGATGGCTTCACGCAAACACAGAGCTGCCTGCAGCCAGCCATGAGAACTCAGGAAAACACTTTTCTTATCTATTTCTGTTTTTCACAAATATTTTGTGAAAAGAAGAATTAATAAGTAGATTGCTGCACTTCAATTCTGCTTTACTTTCTTCAGCTCTCCTTCCCTTCCTGTTTTTTTTTTATTGCCAGCTCAGGACTTGGGCAGCTCCACAAGAGAGGCTGTGGAGCCAGAACTGGCTGCAAGGCAGGTATGTGAAAAATGAAGCTTCTGACACTGGCAGGCTCCTCTCTGTGTAAACACCAGGAGTGACAGGTGAGGTGAAAGCATTGCAAAACCATCATTCCTCTTCTGTTTCCACTTGTTACTGTGCCCAATAGACAACAACAGAATGTCAGCAGATATACAGCTCAGAAATACTGATTTTTAAAGCACTGCAGTTTGAGTAACACAGCCCATAACTCTATAGCCTCATACCTTCCTTTCTAAACCAATTGTAGAGAGCATCAGCCTGGCCCACGTGGCAGAGTGGGTGCCATGTGATAAGTATTTGTTCAAGACTGGCATTACCCTGTTCTTTAAAGCACTCACCCAGAACCACGCTTGCTCCACAGAGTTCAAAGATTCAATGCACGTGATGAATTTGCAATCTCACTGTGGAATGCAACAGCTGCGTTTTGTTCAAGAGCAATTTAGTCAAAGCACAACTAAATAACTCAATGATTATCTGGGCCTTTTTAAACTACGGACTAAGAAATTGTATTTCTTTGGCATGCGTGTCTCATCTTCAGATTTAGGCACACCATTTAAGTGAGTGATATTAGGTCCATAACCATCTGTGTAATATGTAGGAGTAACTTGATTTTTAAGGCAAATTTCCCAGATAATTAAAATATCTAAAAAATCACCTATGCACTTTCATCAACAAAAACAACAAAAAAATCTATTTGGTGTTCATAAACTCACCAGATGGTAGTTAAAAAGGCAATTAATTCAAACCATGTTTACTATTTATCAAATTCCTCTAGTAACCAGGTAACATTCAGCATATACCAAACCAGAACCAGCCTCCTCCACACCCCAGTACCACAGCATAGTCTGATCACCACTTCTACTCTTTTAGACCACCCACAATGATTGTTCTTGACTCTTAAAAGCAAGTTAGCAAAGCAAATTGTGGTAGGAACTTTGCAACAGCTGGAGTGCACAGGCCCTACTGCTGTAGTGCAGTAAGAGAGTAGAGTATCTGGAGACAAGAAATTGGTGGGAGATAAGCTGTTCTTGATGCAGCACTAACTTGCCAAAAGAAGTAAGTCACACTGAAATTCTTAGCAGTATTAAAGAGAAGTCTAAACTGTTCAGGATGAAGGTTAGAAGGATGCAGTCAGGGGATGACAGAAGCATCAGTGATGAGCAGCTGTGTGTTCCAGCAGTGGAGTGACTATGCTCCTGAAGTTTTAAGAAAACATCAGCTTGAGAAACCCACACAAGCACGTCCCAGCTCGGGAGGGCTGGGGAGCTGAACACCCCTGGCAGCCCTACGAGGGGCCTCACAGACTCCCTCCCTCCCAGACTTCCAAGCTGAGCCACACAGGTGCGCGGAGGGACCTGAATGCAGGCTGCTGGCACTCCAGCACCGGAATCGCCCTATCGCGCTAATTGCAGACTTGTAACTGGATCCGCACCGAGAGTGGGAGAGAAATATTTTTGAAAAGCACACACAAACAATACTATGAAGGCACGGGGCCGAAGGCCTGTGGCCTGAACAGAAGCATGCTACTAACAGTCACCAAAAGTAATTTAGAAGGGGGAATAATAATAAATAAATCTCCAAACCTAAAATTCCCTGGAGACGCTGAGGACTCTCCCCCGCCCCCGGCGGGCCCCCCGTCAGGAGGAAGCACCTCCCGCGCCTGCACCTGCTGCGGGCCCGGTGCCGGGGCGGCCCCGCTCCCTCACAGCGGCCGCCAGCGGTGCCCCCGGGGCAGCCTGGCCGGAGCCCCCGCCCGCCCCGCCG
>VZSE01014217.1:572823-589884 GCA_013398275.1 Promerops cafer | reverse complement strand
GCCATGGCGGCGCTGCCCGGCCGGGAGGGGCGGGGCCGGGGCTGCGGGACCGGTGCCGGCCCCTTTAAGGGGCGCGGGGGGCGGGCCCGGGCGGGGCGGGGCCGCAAACAATGCCCGGAATGCGGGGAGGGAGCTCCCGGTGCCCCGCGGGGAGAGGCACGGGCGGGACGGGGCGGCCGCGCCGCTTTCTGCCAGAGCAGCTTCTGGTGCTCCCCTTCCACACACCCTGTGCCATCAGAGGAGGGCTGAAAGGAGCAGGAAGGTGTTTCCCAGGGATGCCTCTTCTCTGAGTCCTCCCCGCGCTCAGTACTCACGGAATCCTAGAATAACCTCAGTTGGAAGGAAACATCAGGATCACCCCAAAAATCTCACCATGTGCCTCACAGCATTGTCCGCCCCTCTATGGTTTCCCCTCCAAACCCTTCCCCATCCTCGTGGCTCTCCTTTGGATGCTTTCTAATAGCTTAATGTATTTTTTACGTATATGTAAAATACATAAATACATAATGTATTTTTATTGTGGTGCCCAAAACTGCACAGAGTACTCAAGGTGAGTACTGACCCAGGTGAGTGGCTTTTCCATCCTAAAATAATTACATTAGATTATGAAGAATTACACACCCTGGCAAATCACACATGGAGATACATGCAAATGGGAAGGGTGCAAATAGATTTCACAAGCTGAAGTTTGCCTGCAAATGACCAAAGTAAAAGCCATGCTTGGAGGAAGAGGAAAGCATTCCCACTCAGCTCAGAAGCCATGGAGAATGACCAGTGACAGGTTTCCCACATTTCCAGGACCATCTCCAAGCATCACAGAAATCCCAGCCAGCTGAACACACAGGTATGTTCAGAGCAGTTCCTGGTGTACAAACCAGGCTACAGGTAAGAGAGGACTTGAACAACTGAATCAGTACAAGCACCCTGGAAGCCACTGTAGTTTATGCCAAGACCTATGACGCCGAGGCACCACATCAACTTGATTTTTAAAACAATGTCGTGATTTTTCATGAAAAGAAGCTATTTGCTCCAGCCTACTTTTACCAGAAAGAAATAAAAAGAACTAGAGAAAAAAAACCTTCTACCTATGTCTGGATCTTCCAAGCAGTACTGTTAAACAGTTCAAGTTTGAGCTGTAACTGTTTAAACAAACATTTGATCAGAGGAACAGGCTTGGTGCTATGGTATTTAGGCTGTGTTCTCTAGTTCAGTAAATGCACACACCGTGCCAACTAAAACAGCAGAGTTTTAAATTACCTTTGTAGGGACTTGTCTTTCCCTTCTGTTGCCAGTGCATCCCATGTCAGGTTGCTCTCTGCACATTCTGTGTTGAAATGTAGCAGCCTTTGCACCTCCCATCTGACCACAGCTAGTGCTGAAACTGTTTTGGGGCTATAGATGACACAAACTGTACTTGACTAGATGACCAGAGATGCTCAGCCATGAGCACATGGAAGGAAAGGAGAGAGTATATATATTTGTACAATGATTTTGCAATGTGGCACCCAGTGCTGCAGTGGTTAGATACAGCTCCACACAAAAGCACAAGGACACCCTCCTTTTGACAGCAAAACTAACCAACACCAAAATGACAATTCAGGGAACAGACAGGACAAACTGTATTTTGTCAGGTATGATGTGACCACAGAGGAATAAACCAGCATGGATACTCAATCTGTCTTCCAGCAGCAGGAGGAGGTCTTAACTGGGCTCCATTGACTGTGAGATACTAACTTGTCTGCACAGGCCATAATTTGGGAATCACTGCTCAAGGCAGATATTCCCCTTCACGTTTATAATTTCCATTTTGTATGTCTGTTGGCATTATTCACTCATGCAGCAGAATGACAGACTTGAAGCAGTGCTCTTGCTATTGTAGACGTAATTTAAAAATCTGACAGCTACTAATCATTTCTTATTTTTGAAGATTCAAAGTCAGATGAAGCAAGTCTCATGCCACACTTAAAGACCATGACAGCATAACACTGATCTTAATCAGTTCTTATATTCCTGGCACTTGCATTGCTGACAAAGGCCCCAGAAATGTCAGAAGAGACAAATTCCATTTCCTTTCTATTAGCCACAGTTAACAGTCCAAGCAGACTTCTTGAGTCTCCCTACTGCTTATGAGCTCTAATTGTATCAATGAATCCCAATTAAAAGCCTAAAGGCTAATTCAGCTACTGACGGATCATCCAGAATAGTTTGTTTTGGGAGCAACCTAAGGTGTTTAGCTGTTCTAAGAACAGGAAAGCAGTGAAACATCGAAGATACTTAAAAATGAACTCAAAGAGAAACACTTTTTTATAAGAAGTTTATTTTCCTGTTGTGTTGCCATTATACAAAGTAAGCAGCCAGAGCTGCCATTTTGTCCTTGGGTTTCTTTGGGTTGAGTCTTCCTCCAGGTCTCCGGCCTTTGCCCCTTCCCCGCCCTTGCCTCTTCCCTTGTCCCCCACGGTGCATGGGGTGCCTCATGGCCGCGTGTTTCAGCTCCACCAGATCCTGAAACACGGGGTCACAGAACACGCAGCCGGAATGCTGGGTCTCATCACCAGGCAAGGGAGATTTGGCTTTGTTAAAATCCACATCCACGAGCGCCGCCTCACACGCGTCGCACGTCTCGGGTGACACCCGGACCTTGTGGGCGTTCTCGAAGAAGTGCACGATCACGTTGCATTTATTGCAGGCCATCTTCCACTTGGGACCCGACGTTGAGTCCAGCACCAGAACCCCGTTCTCACACTCCACGCACTGCCCAATTCCAAGCATGCTAAGGGAATGCTGGCACGTGGGATGGGTGCACTCATTACAGCCCATTCCTGGGGAAGAAGAGTGAAACCATACCACCCTTTATCTCACTACTCACACTACCCGCTTTGAAGGAAGTGAGACACAGAAGCCAGAGACACTTGAGTATACTGTCGATTTTCTAAATCACTAAAGAATGGAACTGCTCCCAAAATGGCAACTTGCCTCTTCACCGTTTCAGAATAATCCCCTGCTGAAAAATTTTTCTGTAATGGTTTTCAGAATTGCCATATACTGCCACTGTACTGTACAGGCAGTTTAGACAGATTAGTGATGAAAACTCATTACATTTTCAATTAAATGTATGGCTCCTGCCTAACTGTTATTTTATACTTGAACTACTCACTGTTAGTCCAAGATATTTTTAATTAAAAGATGGTAATAAAAAGATGCTGAAAAGCTTCAGTGCACTACTTGAAGTAAGTTTCAGTCCCACAGTTACTAACTGCAACTTCTTCTTATATCCTTCAACAGCTTTTGACACATCATTTCTCTATATCAAAACATTCCCAAGACCTGGTCTTTGTTTATACTCCTATCCAAGCCTACTCAAATTTGCAAGGCATCAGTATCCTGGTGTCTTTCACTGCATGCTGAGTGTTGTGAAGGTCACCTACAGTACACGCAGGTAAATTATTTTCTTACTGCTTCTATGAAAAAAAAATTTCAAAAATTTGTTAACTAATACATTTTGGTCAGTAAGTTTAAAGTGAATTTTAGGTATCTAGAGTCTAATTTTATCCTAGACACCTCTATTTTAGGTGTCTAGAATTGAACAGCACTTTATACTAAGCAACACTGATTTTAAAACTCCTAAAAAGCCCATTGTATAGACTGTACCTAATTTCTTTCAAGTGAGGATGATACCTGCATATTTGCAGTACTCCTACCTTTTTTCATGTCCCTGAAGGGAGGATGGTTGTAACAGTATGGACACAGTGGATAGCTCTTTCCTCTAGATCCAGATGACCACAGCACCAGCTCAAAGTCATCCAGGGGACAACGCAGCTCCTTGTAGAGTTTAATGGTACCATTCTGTGGGAGACTGTAGGTGTCATCACAGTGAGAGCAGTGCAGGCGACTCGGCTTGGCCTGGAAACAGAACACAAATCTCCTGAGCAACTGCAGGGTCAATAGAGTTTAAAACTTGTGGCAAACCCAGCTGGAGCTGCTCTCTGGTTTGTTCCCCAAGGCAAAACCCTATCAGCCTTTTTGTTTTAGAAAGGCACTTGTGATGACCCCATTTGAACCCAAGTTCAATAATAGAAAAGAAGTTTATATTCAATGCCCCCCAGCAAGTGAAATTCAGATTCCAAGTATGAGGTAAACTGACCTGAATATACTTCATGAAACGATGGCATTTACCACAGCGGGAAAGGGGTTTGCCTGTGGCAGCCAAAGGTGAAAAAGACACTTCCATCAGTTCATCCATACCTGCAAAAGGAATAATCACACTTACGTTAGAATTCTAGTTCTTAAGAGGAAACTTTGCACAAAATCATCTATAGACCTGTGAAGAAGTGAGAAGTAAAATATTTTACTCACAATGCTCTTCCTTGTCTACAAAGACAAATACACGGCATTTTGCACTGAACATGCACAAACACACTGGTTCAGCTAATCTCAAGTTTTCAAAAACTCACCCATGCACAGGCACAAAATAAACCTGAAGCAGAGTTTTGGAGACATGATTCAGTCCATTCCCCTTTGGAGAGCAAATTAATTTGACTGGAAACTTCCAGTCCTGGCACAACTTTTCAGAAAGCCTAAACCTCTGAAAGGAGCCTAATATATAAGTATTTTCTATGCAACAACTAAGTAATTGTAGGGAACTTGACATGTAGAAAGTTTTACCTGCAATAGAATCCACAAAATAGTGAAATTTCCTTTTGAAAATGTCAAGGGTGTGCTCCAGGACCTGGTGATAATTTGCTTTACCCAGAGCTATTAAGTTGAGTTGCTTCTCTACAGCACTGCGGATTGTAGGAAGAACCAATTCTGCATCTAACAGGAAACCAGAGACAGCAGCAATGAAAGGTCAAAAATGGAGGTAGGAAACCGCACATACATACACTGACATCAAAATAAGCGTTATTTGAGACAGAAATGTTACTTACACATTGACATCAGCTTTTGATGTAGTAAAGGGAAAGGAAGGTAAGAGGATGGAAAGGGAGGAGCATTTAACTGACCTATTTTGTAATAACCATGAACCAGAACAATGCCAAGGTTTGTAGGCTTTAGTCTTCGACCGCTCTCCACCGTGACATAATTTCGCTGGCAAATGTTGTTAATGTGGACTGGAATACTGGCATCAGTTCCTGCCACACAAAGGAAAACAATATATCCACCCTGAACAAAATGGAGTTTCCATCAAATGACTTGCTTTTGGCTTTTCTGGTTTAATGTCAAATTACAGGGCTTGTAAGACTGCTTAAATTCAGATACCTTCTTACTGTTACCCAATTTCCAGCGCATAACTTCTCTCCCTCTAGTAACTCTGATGTTCCTTTGAAATTCTGATAAGTCTGAAACATATGGTTAGCCTTAATCCCTTCATCTCTTCCAAGGAACTACTGTTGAGAAGACACCTATTCTCACAGTTATTTACTCTGGAAAAACACAGTAGAGTAAGAGACTGTGTTTGCTCTGATGGGGCAAATTCATGAAAATATATTAAAAGAAACAAGTCAGACTGATAAAGGAAAGTAGAATTGTGGTAAATTGTATAATAAGATACAGAAGGATTACTGAAGAGAGCAAAGCTAAAGCAAGCTGTGAAGATAAGAAGTCATTCCTAAGAATGATGAGTTGCTTCCTTCCACACATCAGGTCTTTTTGACAGAGAAGTGACAGGGATGTGTTATGAAAGGATACTGCTTTGGCCAGAAATGTTTGGCCAGAAACCAGAAACTACTAAAAATAAGGATAAGAAAGGGAAAGGAACGTGGGGGAAGAAACAATCTACCATCTGCTGAGGGGAGCTATGGGCATGGTGGATTGAAGGGGAAGAGATGATCACTGTACATATCCAAATGAATACTGAGAGCTCATTACTGACAGAGACAGTGCAGAGGAGTGACTCAGACTCTTTGCACTCTTGGTGGATGTACTGCAGAACAATGTGAGTTATGCAAGTTCCTACCAATGCCATGCTTTTCCATCAGAGTGATCAGTTCTGCTTCTGTCAGGTAATCAGGAGGGCTGGTTTGCTTTTCCAGCAACTTTATTTCACCAATCGGAAAAAGATCTCCTTTCTCACAGTGGGGAAGACTCTCTTCTAATGGGATGCTGTGCCACGGCATAATTTCTGTGAACCCTGTAGGTAAAGAAACAAATAACTTGCCAGTTTACTATAGAAGTCTCAGTAGTGCTGCTACATTCATTTTACAAAGCCCCAAGAAAAATCTTCTGCCTTTGTGTAACTTATTCCCAAAAGGCATTTACTGTTTGTAAAAAGACTGGTCTTCACACTGGCAAATGTGGCATTAAATCTTTGAGACTACTACATGAAAAATAACACTTTTTCTATCATAATTGAAGTATGACAATTAAGACAAGATTTGGTCTCTGGTTTTGAGAGCTAAAAAAAGTCTTCACAATTGCACTTGTTTCCAAAGCTTCACTTTTATACCCATTCAGTGTATTAATGGGGAAAAAAATTAATCTGCAGCTAATACTTACTTCTGATTTGTCTTACCTGGTGAAGTTACCACCTTTCCAACACAGGTGAATCTTTCAGGGCCAATACTGAAGGAAATGGTTGTCTGTAGGTACTTGCAGTCAGCACTGACAGTAGCAATGAAGTGCCGAGTTATGTACTCGTACAGACGCCACCCGTCTCCACCTGGGGAGAAACAACACCTCAGCCACAAAATATAATCAAATTTCAGTACTTGGAAGCTACCATTCTGGGACAAGTTTCTCCTAGAAACGTAGGCATTAAGTTGTTTTCTTTTTCTTAGCAGTACTATAGTCCCAAGGATTAATTGCTGAAGCAGCTCTGAACTTCACTGTCACCAGAAGTTTCAGTGAGGATCAAGTTTGCTCTCTCTTCCCTTCTTGCCATTCAAATAATTTTATTTTCTGCTGAAACTGACACCTTACACCTCAAGGGACCAATTTCCTCACACAGCGCCCCAACACGGCTGAATTTGCCTGTACCTAATTCTGCTTCTGTTGCAGCTCTCATTGGGGTGATGGGAGGATGGTCTCCTGCATCATGGCCTTTCCTTGGACGATTGATGCCTTCTGATAGTAACACTTTTACCTGGGTGAAGAAAGAAATGGCTTGCTCAGATCAAATCCATAACAATAAAACATAAATAAAAGAAATTAGAGATATTTAAGGTTTCTGAAGGCCTATAGGTCATAAGCAAGATCTAGTCTAAAACAGACTAGAGAATGATAGTACAGCTTTTGCTTCATGTACTTACAGTTTCTGCCCAGTAAGGATTATTGGCTTGTTGTCTCAAACATCCTTTCAGGTCAAAGTTTTCTGGATAATGGGTAGTTTCTGTTCGAGGGTAGCTGATATAACCCTGAGTGTAAAGACGCTCTGCTATTTGCATGGCATGTTGGGGACCCATTCCTGAGAGGGGACAGGAGAAAACAAAAATAATATTAACATCCCTGTGATTATGGTTTGCTGCATCTGGATGTACACCTTACCCAAGTATTTAAATAAATTATGGTTTGTCCTTTCCATAAGACTTTCGCCACCTTGATCTTGCCAAACATTTCCCTTTTGACAAGCAGCTTTCTAAACTTGATCCTTTGCCCAAAATGATGTATTATTTGTTTTGTTTAAGAGGCCAAAATATATTGCTTTAAAACAGTGTGAAAATCTGAACTTTTGTACCTACCTAAAGCAGCACTGGCCACTCGGAGCATTTCTACTGTATTCAGAGCCAGTGGTCTCTGCTTCACCTTCTCTTGTTTAAGAGGCCAAAATATATTGCTTTAAAACAGTGTGAAAATCTGAACTTTTGTACCTACCTAAAGCAGCACTGGCCACTCGGAGCATTTCTACTGTATTCAGAGCCAGTGGTCTCTGCTTCACCTTCTCTTTTTTACTCACAGATTCTACCTAGAAAACAGCATTTTCACAGTAAAAGTTCTGACATTTGGTAAATGCATAATTTTAATCATGTCTATAAGTATGTATCATACCTACCATTGTCTATTTTTATCATATCTGCTTTGTTCTCTTAAAACAGTAATATATTTTTACTTTAGAAAATCTGAGCAGAGATAATTTTATCAAGTTCTAAAATTAAGGTCTGAAAGTCCCTTTGTGCCAGGACTAGATCAGGTCTATAACTAACTGGGAACACAGCAAGGCAGCTTATTGCTGTCCTTACTTCCCACTTACCTCAGCAGCAGCTACTTTCAGTGCTACGAGGATTTAGTGCTCATTCCAAGCACTAAACAGTCCTAACTATAAGAATGCAGATTTTTAAAAGCTTTAAGCAGTCTTTCAACCTTGATGTCTATAAGCACTTAAATCCAAACACACTGTCAAACAAGTATTGAACAGAGCAGAGTTATAAGTTAATTGGCTATAAAGACTGTACCGTACACATTAATAAATATTTAACTGCAGGAATATTGCCCTACACATAATTAAATTCCAATTTATTCAATGTCTCATGGGAAATAAGAGGTCTGCTTAGAGACATCTGAACAGTATTTCCTAGCAGGTTTAGTAATGAAGAGTTCCTATCATGAGTGATGAGCATTTCCAAAGTCAATACTAAGAAGAGGTTTCTGCTGAGGTGAGCACACCAGCACAGTACAATCTACAATAAAAAAAATCTTTTGCCTTTTATTCTCATTTACACAAAGATGAATGAAGTAAAAACCAATATACAGATATTCTACACTCTTTAACAAAAACAACCAAAAGCCTCAATACTCAGCAAATGAAATATTAAATTGTATTTCCTTTATGTGAAATATGGATCTACTGGATTCTTACCTTTGCTTCTTTTGCCATCTTTGTTATATTCAGGAACATTTGAGCAACCTCACGATCAAACACCCTCACTCTATCCCAATCCAAAGTGAGAGAACTTTCTTTTTCAGGATTCACCTATTGGACAAAAAACCCACCAAAATTAATTAATTCTCACCAACTCTACTCCTAGAAGTGTGAGAATGCATATTCCCAACAAGAGTCCAGCAAGCAAATCCTAGAACATATTTAGGACAACCTACACCAAGTGCTCAAACATACAGCTGTGCTCTTTTTTGGGCGGGGGGCTTTTGTGAAGGATGGAGCACTTGGAGTTCTGGGGTCTGGGGAATGACCAGAACTATTCCTGACTGAACTGAAATACTGTCCTTGTTTAGTTCTGGGAACGGTAAAGACTGAAATAGGCAGAAATTCAAAGTTTACCATTTTGATTTAGCAGAATCAATCATTTGTATTAAACTGTAACTAGGTCATGTTTTCAGCCCCACGTACAAAAATTAGTATGAAGTGACCAACACGAGAGAGCACAAACCCCTCTGTAAACAGCACCAAGTATTTCCCAGCATGACACACAAGGCACATCACAATAGATGACAGCAGATGCCAGATTTCACCTTTTTTTTTAACTTTTAAAACACAAAAATGACAACTTTTTTACCATGAATCCCTTATTTGCTTAAAAAATGCTTGTGATCACAAGCCATAAAACCCTGTTGGTTTGCTCTCAGAGCTTGGACAGCAGTGAGGCTGTAAAACTACTCTAAGCTGCCAAAGTACGCGGAGGACTCAATTGCCAATTAACACAACAAGCATTTTATTTGCTTTAAAATTCCAATACTCAGCAATGCCAATGTTTGTTGGCAGGCTAATTAATTCCCGGATTCAAATTAACAACAGTCAGTCCAAGGACCCCAGGGAACAAAAGAGAACCATTTTAAGTAGTCTTTTTGGCAGAATCTAATCTTAGATGATTAGCACTGAAGAATTCTTATAAGCAGCAGACAATAAGCACTTTAATACAAAACTGACATCCTGGAATCCGTTCTTGAGCGTGGTGACACACATGTGAATAGAACGAGAACACATGAGTAAACCATAGGCATTGTGAATTCTTGTCAGCAGCTAAGAAATTATGAATGAACAAAATACAAACACATTTCTTTTGTAAAATAAAGTACTGTAAAACTTACTTTAGCTTGCAACACCCAGTAAGTCTCAGGCTTAAATGACTGGATTTTGTCATGCCTCTCAACACAGAATCCAAGTGTTGGGGTCTGACATGGCCCAAAGGAGATGAGGGAGCTGTCTAAATTCCCATATTTTCCCTGAAAATACTTAGTCTGGAACCTAAGAGAAGGGCAGGGAGGAAAAAACAAATGAAGAATGTATATATTAATATCCTTGTTCCCATGAAAAGAAGAAGTTTTTGTTATCATATGTGCACAAAATATGAGTAATCTATAAAATCATTCAGGCATTAGGAAAAGAGCATTCTGAGAAACACCATCTCTTACAGCTAATTAAGACATAACCATTTTGCCTCACAAGGAGCTGGGAGGGGACACAGCCAGGGCAGCTGATCCCAGCTGACCAAAGGGATATTACAGATCATGTGACATCATGCTCAACTTATAAAGCTGGGGGAATAAGGAGAAAGGGGGGAACTCTTGAGGCGATGGTATTTGTTTTCCCAAGTAAATGTAATGGGTGATGGAGCCCAGCTTTCCTGGGGATGGCTGAACACCTGCCTGCCCCTGGGAAGTGGTGAATTAATTCCTTATTTTGCTTTGCTTGTGTGTGCAGCTTTTGTTTACCTATTAAACTGTCTTCATCTCAAGCCATGAGTTTTCCCACTTCTACCCATCCAGTACTCTCCCCCACCCCAGGGGTGGGGAGGCAGTGAGTGGCTGTGTGAGGCTTGGCTGGGGTTAAACCACGAGGGCACAGAGCCATTCCTGAACCTTTGACAAAACCATCTGCAGTCTGTGCTGTCACCTTGTGAAGGCACAGCCAATCCTCAGATCCAGCTCCTGGCGGGCATCCACGGACAGAGCTTCGTTGCGATTGGGCTCTCCCAAGTGATTCATGGCATTGCAGATGTCTGTGTCAGTGATAGAACTGAATTTAGCTCTGTAAATCGTCCTCTCCGTGCCACGAGGTTTGTTCATGACAGGAAGAACAGCATCAAGAACCTAGGGAAAATCAGAAGCGTAGTTAAAGAGGATTTGAAAGATAAAGGCTTTCTCTATAAAGACAAAAAAACCACTCTCCACTAAATATTTGTTTCTGTGTCACTGCTTTCTTAATTCAGCAAGATGTCATGCCAATACATTAACTGATAATCCAGAGCAGTATTTCTCCATCCACTCAAAAGCATATGAAGAATTAACAAAACCAAAAGGTTTATTTATTATACAGCAACTGCTGGGAGCAAATCAGTATTTTTGGCTAAGGGCAAAGACATTCACCAGTGCAGCTGCAGCACCTTTTGGTGAACATGTACCAGTGTCTACCAGGGTTTATTCTATTCATTGCTAAGGCACAAGTAATGATATACGGGTATGTAAAGAACTTAAAACAATCACTTGATGAAATGTGTTTCCTTAAATTAAAGAAAATCCCCAAACAAATACTCTTCATGAAGACTTCTGGGAATAAGATGTTAAAAAAAATCTTAGCAAAGTTTTAGTTCTATGCTTTTTATGTGCAGAGGTCAAATTTCTGCAGTATGCCTACACTTACAAGCAGCTTCTGTGCTCTAAAGCATCTAATTGCTGAATAAACAAAAGATAACAGAAATTAAGTTTTATAAGGACATAAAAATAACTCCAGCTGTGGAATACAGACCAATTCTTGAAGCACTGGAATGTTCTACCATTTAAGAGGCCTGATTGTTCATCTGAGATGAGCAACACCTCTGAAATTTATGTATACTCTTTAAGTGACATCTTACATAGTTCAAAGCATGTGAGTTTTTCCACCAAGGCCCTCTATGCCTTTAAAACCTTATTCAACTATAGTTTGAATTTTACTGTATACTCATAAAACAATGCATTGATAGTCTTGTCAGACATATATTATGGTATTGTGAGTCTTAAAAATGGAAACCTTACTTCAAAACAGATGTTTTCTCCTTCTTTATCACAATCCAACCACAAGACAATACAATCACAGCCTCTTCCCTCCACCTGTGAGAAAAATTAGCACAGTTCTTCAGCAACTCAAAAAAACACCTCCCCCCTCCCTACCTATATATTTATTTTTCTGGTTTCAGTAGGGTGTGTGAAGTGTGAACAGTAACCAACACAGACTTATTTTAAAGAAGGCATTTATAAGCTGCACCTTGCACTTGCTGTTAAAGCTAAACTTGCATCCAATGCTCCAATTCTGTGAAGCAGGATATCAACTGTCAAAAATCTCAGAAGACAATGGCAAAAGTGAATTTAACAAAGATTTTGGACAGTGTAAGAATCAGCAAAAATAAAATATTATTTATACTATGTTAATAAAATAGACCTAACTGTGACAAAAAGATACTCCCTGGAGGAATTCTTATTTAGGAACATAAAAAATGATAACTCTAAATACTACTCATAAGAAAGAATACCTGTAAAAACTTCACCATGGTCAGTTTGGGATTAGCTTCTTTCTTTTCTGTGGGAGCTTTGCTAAAAAGTTCTGCTGGATCCACTTTGTCCCAGCTGTTATATTTTCCTGAAAAGCAGAAGTATATTAAGTGGAGCTCTGAAGACATATTTATAAAACCAACAGCTTTACTTTGCAAAACACCTGGCTTTCAAAATTTGTATGGAAAATTTTCTACCCTAACACATCTTGCTTTACTGTATACCAAGGGACCTCTTAGCTTTTTCTGAAGGACCTGGCAGCTCTACAAGCCGTATTAGTTAAAACATCTGACAAGCAGGCAAATACCTATGAAATCCAAAGTCATGACGTGACCACACACCGATGTCATCTTGAAGTGGGCACTCTGTCCCATGAAGGACCCGGTGTACTCGTGCACAGAGCATGCACCGTTGAGTCCCTTGCGAGAGGACATGTTCCCTGTGAAAATAGGATCATAAATATTAATGAGGTAAAAAACCCCAGCTATTGAAACAAATTATTTTCTGTGAAATTACATCCCCCTTTGCTTAGATCCTACAGCTAGGGTCTTCCTGATCACAAAATTCTACTCTTTGATCAAACTTTTATTTCATTAAGTATCAATTCAGGACTTTCCTAAAGTATACTTCATCTTCAAATTAAACTACCCGTTATCTCCACCAGCCTTTCCCTCCCACCATGAAACCTTACAAAAATACAGCTATTTTTTTAGAACACACACTTATAATCAATTTATTTTCTTTTCCAAATTTATGAAACTTTTACTTCAAAAACCTCAGAACAGCAACTTGGTACTTGATTGGCACTTTCCAGACACCGTATGCTCTAAGGCACACTAGAGCTACACAAAATATCGAAACCAGGTTCCTTTATTCTTGGATTAAACAGGCATCAGCCCATAAAAAGAATCAGAACGTGATGGGACATCCCGTTCTTTTATGAACCTGTCCGAAGCCACCGTTCCCAGAAGGCTCCGGCCCCAAGACAACCGAGCCACTGCCCAGGGTGTTTGTCACCCTCACCGCACTGACAGCAAACCCGGCAACGCCGGCAGATGCCTCCCGGCAGCTCGCACACATCCCCGAGCTCCGGCCGTGCCGGCAGAGCGCTCGCAGCGCCGCCGGCTCAGCGGCGGGCACCGGCACCCGCCCCGCCTCCCCTACCTCTCGAGAGGATCTTGGCGATGGACTGCGCCAGGGACGGCTTCTCCGCCACCATAAGCACGGTCCTCATCTTCGGCCGCTGCGGCGCGGAGCCGCGGAGACCGGCCGGCGGAGCTGGGGCGCGGCGGCTCCCGCGCCTGAGGGGACAGAGCGCCGCTCAGCCCGCCCGCTCCGGGGCACGGCGGCANNNNGGCCGCGCTCCGCGCCTCAGCAGGCGGCCATGGCCGCGTCACTGCCGGGTCACGGCGCCGGAAGGCGCGGGCGGCTCCACAGGGCTGCGGCGGCGCGGGCGGGCGCGGGACACACAGGCATACACACAGACACACGTGCGGACACACGGACACACACAAATACACACAGACACACGTGCGGACACACGGACACACACAAACACACACAGACACATGTGCGGACACACGGACACACAGACACATGTGCGGACACACGGACACACACTGACATACACACAGACACATGCGGACACACGGACACACACTGACACACACACAGACACGTGCGGACACACGGACACACACTGACATACACAGAGACACATGTGCGGACACACGGACACACACAAACACACACAGACATGTGCGGACACACGGACACACACTGACACACACACAGACGTGCGGACGCACGGACACACACTGACATACACACAGACAAGTGTGGACACACACAGACATACACATACGCACACACATGGACACACACATTTACACACATACACCCACACACACATATACACTCTCATACACACACACAGACAGATACATGTTTACACGGACATATACACACATGCATAGATATACATGCAGAGACATACACACAGACAAGTTTGGACACACACAGACATACACATACGCACACACATGGACACACACATTTACACACATACACCCACACACACATATACACTCTCATACACACACACAGACAGATACATGTTTACACGGACATATACACACATGCATAGATATACATGCAGAGACATACACACAGACAAGTTTGGACACACACAGACATACACATACGCACACACATGGACACACACATTTACACACATACACCCACACACACATATACACTCTCATACACACACACAGACAGATACATGTTTACACGGACATATACACACATGCATAGATATACATGCAGAGACATACACACAGACAAGTTTGGACACACACAGACATACACATACGCACACACATGGACACACACATTTACACACATACACCCACACACACATATACACTCTCATACACACACACAGACAGATACATGTTTACACGGACATATACACACATGCATAGATATACATGCAGAGACATACACACAGACAAGTTTGGACACACACAGACATACACATACGCACACACATGGACACACACATTTACACACATACACCCACACACACATATACACTCTCATACACACACACAGACAGATACATGTTTACACAGACATATACACACATGCATAGATATACATGCAGAGACATACACACACGTATAGACACACACACATATATATACACAAACACATATATACACACACACACACATACAGACTCACACATACACATATGCACACACACACATGCAGACACACACACACACACATATACACACATGCAGACACACACACAGGTATGGATACACACACGCCCTCACACTCTCACACTCAGACCCCTCCCGGGGTTGACGCCCGCCTGCTCCAGCGCCCCCTGGCGGCGCGACTCCCCGTGCTCTCGGCGGCCGGGCCGGGCCCGGGGCTGGGCACAGCCGCTGCTCGGGTCACACGCGATGCCTGGCGCAAGGACACCGGCAAAACGCACCGCCACCCCTTCCTTCCGAAGCCCGTGTGCAAAGCTGCGCCGCGCGGAGCGCTGGTACCGTGCCATACGGTACACAAATGCCCCCCTCCTTCATCCATGCAGGTGCATAGAACATGTATCGCCAAACTCCTCTAGGAGAACACGCACACGAATTCTACCTGCCATGTTCGAGCGACACTCACCTCTGTGCCTGTGCCCAGTCTGTCACTCAGGTTCCAGTTTCTGTAGACCTGAAACACTACAAACGGTGTCGGACACTGACGGCATCTCCTTCAACACAAATAAATTCGCCTTAGGAGTCTTAGGAGCACCTGGGTTCCCTTGCACCCAGATGATATAATGGAAACAATACTGAATGATTCTTGAAAAAGTGCATTTTTTGCACATTACATTTTAGTTGAACGTGGATGTCTTGCTTAGGCAGAAATACAAAGAAGAGAAAAGACAGTGGGAAGAGAAGGCTCAGGCCAGGCAGAAGGACACCTTTCCCTCATCCCACCTTTTCCCAGGGAGAAGGCAAGGGCTACCCCAGGGGATTTTGCCCCTGGGAGCTGCAGCTCCTTTCCCCAAGTCGTGGAGGGGCTCTTTGCTCTGCCTGTTGTTTCCCGGGGATGCTGGGCCCTGTCAAGGAGATTGGTCAGTGGGCTGAAGCTCTTTCCAACCTTTCCTGTAGCTTTCAACTCTTCCATACATCCTGAAATCTGTCAAGGAAAGAGCTAAAGAGGGAAGCCGCAAGTTGACGGATTTTATAAGCACTCTGTGGAAGAGCTCAGCTCTCTATTTTTACCCCCATGGTTGTGCATCAATCGTTGCCAATGTTTATAGCACTTTTCCCAGAGCTGCTCAGTACCATACAAACCCAAAGAGAAGAGATTGGGAAGCAGCCAGGATCAGGATGTATATCAACCTCATGCTGTCTGAAATAAAAAGGAACTAATTCACCTTCAATTTGATTAGTAGACAATTAATAGGCATTGAAGTTACTAGCAAAAGGAAAAATCAAAACAAACCCAGGCCTTTTAATTCTTTGGCAACACTAAAGTTGGAACATATTAAAACAAATGTGTTCTGCTATTTCAATGCCTGGTTCCCTTTGACATCTGGGGAACATCTGGAACAATCAAGATGCAAGTTAAAACCAAGTCTTCAGATATGTCAGATACATATTTTTTAATTTCCTCTGGTAAAAGCCCTCTACAAAATCCAACCTTCCTTTTCTCTTTGAATGCTCAACGAAACATGTAATTTCAACTTGCATTCACCCCGGAAAGCACAGTCGGGACTCTCCCCCTCATGGCCGAGGGACTCTGGATACTCCGAGTCCCCGTGTACCCCTGGGCTGGTACAGACGCGTGTGTGGCTGGTTCCTGGGGCCACACAGAGGCTCCCCCGGCCTGAAGGGATCCCGCTGCCGGACACCCACGAGCCTTGCGGGGCCACCAGGTCACACAGCCGCTTGAAGCGCTTTGAAAATTGTCCGGAAAGCCTCACCCCGTTCCTAGCCCTCCGGCATGGAGCTCCATCAGCCCCAGAAGCGCGGAAGGGACCGGGACAGAGCGGGACCCGGACCGGGAATGGGCCGGGCCGGCCGCTGGGGGGCGCTGCCGCCGCAGGAGCCGCCCGCGGGCCCCGGGGCGCGG
>VZSE01014217.1:558429-572776 GCA_013398275.1 Promerops cafer | reverse complement strand
CGCGGGCCCCGGGGCGCGGCCGCACTCGGCGGGGCCGGGCGGGGACCGCGCTGCCGCCGCTGCCAGCTCTGCCACCCATCCCACCGCTGCCACCGCGCCCATCCCTCACGCCGCTCTCCCGGCTCAGCGCTTGGTACACTCGCTTCGCTCCGAGTTGTAGTGTTTTCCCCGGGGATGAGCTCCCGCCCGCTGCGCCAGCCCGGGGAGCCCCGCGGAGCCTCGCTCACACCGCCTCCTCCTCGCAGAGGCTCCGTGCTACTGCCAGCTCAGGCTTGGCCGCCCTGTCCTCAGAAGTGCTTCTCACCATACTGAGAAGGCTCCAAAAAGACCCCACCAGCCCCATGGCAAGCACCCTCATTTCCACAGGAGAAGCTCCAGGGAGAAGAGTCCGTGCCTGCCAACACAGCAGCTGTTCACAGAGCTGGGGCAGGCTTCATCCAGGACTACTGACACCCCATGCTTTACTTCATCCAGCTCTGGCTGCTATTCCTCCACTTTTCCTTTGAAGACCTGAAGTCTCTCCAGTTGTACCAACAGGGCAGAACAATGAAATCCCAAAGTAAGCAGCCTCTCCTGCAGTTTTCTCAAAGAAAACAAAGTTCATTTCTAGGTTTAAATAATTAGCAAGATTTTGGTTTACATCAACTTGGTAAGTGTATCAAATCAAGAAAGCTACTGTTCTGGTTAAGCACTTTGCACACTGTGGACACTTCAGCCTCACCAGTCCTGCTGCCTTTTTGACTCCCAAGTTTTTCAACACCAATTATCCCCCAAGTTATTCCAGTACATGGTTTTTTAAGCAGTCAAAGCCCTCACCCTGACTGAGGCATTCATGTTTCACTTGTCCATCAGAAGAGCTTGTGAAGGATTAAAGCCTTGGACCTCCTTGTTCTGCCACTGACTCACTGATTTGCTTCGGTATCATGCCTTGGTTCCCCCTCTCACTTCCAGGACTCAAGTAGCAACTTCCCTCTTCAGGGATGCTTTACTGATCTACGCATAGAGCTCACTTTAAGAGCAAGATAGAAAAAGCTGCAGAAATATCATGCTCTCTATTGTAGTGAGCATGATCATTCCTGTTTCACCTCCCTAGGCTCATTCTTGACCTTAGAGTAACTTTTCCCTGTTTGTTTCCAAACACACTTGAAAAGATTGTAATGAAATTAATCATTATTGACAGAAGGGTCAGGCAGGCAAAACCACATCTGGATGGATACCACAGACATTAGAAATTATTAAAATGCAGGTCAGATTATTAAAATAGGTTTTCTTCCTTTAAAAAACTGAGTAATAACTATGAGGCCACAAAAATGTGCCTGAAATCTTGACTAAAAATCTGGGCTCCAGATACTTTACTACTGGGAAGAAGGAGACAGAGTCTACCACGTACGGAGCAACACCAGCACTTGAAGTGTTTCACGCTGCAGTGAAAGTTATGCTTGTGCCCTTATAAGAACTTTTTGAAAAAAACCTTTGAATAATAGGAGGGACAGAAAGGGTGAATGCTGATGAAACAGGATATTGCTGGCACACACACACACGTGACACACCACACATCATTGGATCTTGACTGTTGACAGTTGTCCTGTCAGAAGCCCAGCACTGCTCTGGCAGAACAGACCCTCGTGCTCTGGCCCTGCTGTGCCTGCACTGGATATTGACCATATTTGCAGTTTCAAAGTTCTTGTTCGAGTGATAGAAAAATCTAGATAACAAAATAGCATGCCATGAACAGCCTCACTGCCAAAAAATAATACCTGTATGTGAGCAAATACATAATTTGTAATTCATAACCATACAGGGAGGTTTAGACATCGTAATGTTTACTGTCTATCTCACTATTCATGTCTCTGCTTTCTAAACATCCAAGTTGTGTAAATCAGGGGTGAGGTAAATTCTTGCCTGTCACTTTGCAGAAATAACTTCATTTTGAACAACAGATTTTATTGTGTTTGGAATTTGGAATTTCTTCTTTGAATTGCATTGAATCCTCAGTGCTAAGGGCCAGCTGAACCCAGCTGGAGCCAGCCAAAATCTCATCTTTGCCTCAGTTTCACATCTCACTCATCATATATTTCAGAGGTTCTCTCCTTCTTGTTGCAACCATATTTTCTTATGGTCTTTCTCTACTCCACATCTTTGAAGTTAAAATGATCGAAACAAGTGTAGCTACACTGCTCTTTCTTTGGCAAGGACCACCCATCTCCCCTCAGGTCTAGGAGCTTGCTGAGGTTGAAGTAGCTGTGAAAAAAATTAAGGACCAGCTTTAAAAAAAAACCCAAACCAACAAGCTGTTAGACCACTCATTACAAGAAACCTCTCAGAATGCAGGTCACAATTACAATGCATTTTAAATTATACCTACATGAGAGGTTCATATGGCCTCTTCCTTCTGCTGGCTGACTTTGCCATCTAGCCTAATCCCAAGATTTGTGAGTTGTGGGGTTGCTACTTCCCTGCTTGTGGCCCTGGCCTTTGAGCTGTGAGTTGATTTTACATTATACATTTTGAGCTGACACCCACGCTTGTGCTGAAGTCCAAATTTGCCTTGCCTCCGTACTGTTTGGAGGTTGCTTTGGATCTGGATCCATGCCATAGCTCCCTCACCACCAGCTCCAAGCACACACACAGTCCAGGGAAAAGAGCCCCTCTTGTCAACTGACCCAGTTGCTTGTTATAAAACCTTTTACTTCTCTCCTACAGGAAACAGCTCTGCCCTTGCTCTTTACAATTTGAAGTAAAACCAAAAAGCAGCTGGGTAGGACTCGTAGAGAGGAAGGGGTTTGACATTTAGTGTTAGACACAGACTGTCCTGCTTTGCAGCTCTAGCCAGCACTTTGGGGTGTATGTTGGTACAAACTGGCTTCAAAATCCTCCCTGTTACAGCCTGCAGAGCTCAAGGTCTTCTTCCTGAGCAATATACACTGAGAAAGAGCCCCAAATATTGGTTCCTTCTGTAAGGCTCATGCCAGTGCCTGCCCAGCCCTGACCTCTCTGCAGACTTCTGCCCAGTCCCAAGGCACCTCCATCCTTCCTGGGTCTTTTTTCCCCGCTTCACAACAATTCTGAACATCTGCAGCACAGTGAAGCAGCTAAACAGGGAGATCTCTCAAGCCTAAACTGCTGAGAGTTTGGTTAACAGAACTGCTGCATTGTGGCTCTGGCTTGTAGCAGTGTTGGTACTTTTTGAAACACATCCTATCCATGTGTTTTACTACAACAATGAAAACCTCTTTACCTGTTGTTTTTTTTCTACAGCTGAGGCTACCTATCTCCACCTGGGTAGTAAAGGCTGCACAACCTCCATTCAGACTGCCTTCAATGAGTTTGTTAGCCCATAAATAACATCAATCAGCAGTGGTTTTTGAGGTAGGGAAGTAACTTGACAGATTCTTTCAAAGGAGAATTAGATTCCTGATTATCTGTGACCTTGCATGTTTCAGAATCATTACAGCCATTACAGGACATCACTTGTCTTTACTTTGACTGTTCCTGCTTCCTTTGCATTCTCCAACATTTTTCCTATTGATTTTCAAAGAAACTGATGGGGTCACGTTGTGGCCCTCAGCAGACACGAATGCTTAGTGCCTCCAGCAGCTCATAATCAGCACGTGGAATGAAAAGCCAAATATTGCAGGACCAGTTAAACTCTGCATCTCTGCCGGGGAGACTGAGGCAGAAGCAACGCCCATGGAGGGGCCTTGCCAGTTAGGGCAATTGCCTGGAAAATGGGCTAAAACCCAGGGGAACTGCTGGGATAATTCAGCCTTCCTGGGACTCTCCTGATTGTGCTGCAGTTAAACCAATGCCCTGCAAAAGCCGTGCTCAGGCACACAGCCCATATTTTCACAGATTTCCCAATTGCCTGCCACAGGCACTTGGCAGGAGTAGGAGCTGTAGCTCTTGCAGCAAAACCTGAGCAGAGCGGAGAGCTCAGTGCAGTGACAGGGTGGTGTGACTGGTCCTGAGTATTTTGAAACCACTGTCGTGTTTGCAATATGATAGCCCTGGAGGTATTTTAATGCACAGCCTGCTGCCATCATGGTATCACCTGGAGTCGAGGGGAGAGAGGCCAGATGAGCCAGTGCAATGTGGGGTTTTACACATTTACTGACTCTGAGCTCAAGCTGAAATCAAAGAGCATCCAGCTGTCGTGAACACTTCCATGGGAGGTGCCTGAGGTAATTTTTCCATAGTTTCCAGAATAACTCAACATCTCTGCAGAATTATCTGGAAAATGCTGTGTGTGAGACAGTTTTTTCCCATTTTTAAGCCTCCATGGGTGCCGTGATGGAAGGGGTTAACCGGGTGAGAGGCGCGGGAATTCTGGAGACTTTTTCAGATACCTGGGGTACCTTGGGCTCCGAAATGTTGACCTCTGACTCTCTAAGTTTATCAGCACGTTCACTAATCAGGGGTGTTTAATGGAACAGCCACATGGATTCCTGGCATTCTTGAAACGTTATGACCCTGTCAGTTTTATGAAGACTGAAAGTCTCTCGCTTTTGAACTCACTAGAGTTTGCACTGTCTTAGAAGCCTTTGATAAATACTTGCTGGATTTCTTACCTAGCTGCTCTAATCTGCCCAAGGTCATCATTCCAGAAAAAAAAAGGTTTCATTTTGTGGGCATTCATCACTTAAATTGATTGAATTAATGCTTTCTCTAATTCTGGAATGGTAGAGTGTTGTGTGCCATGTTTTAAAAAACACAGCAGATAAGAGGTTTATTTTCCTGTTATATGTGAGGGGGTTTGTGTTCACTGTCAGTCTCTAAAGACCAGTGAAAAACAAATGTAAAATGTTTTCCATGAAAAAACCCTAACATTACTGAAATAGATCTCCCTCAAGTACCCAAAGGTTTTATCAACAGTGTCCATATGCATGTTTTTCCTTCCCAGTTAACACCAGAGAGTTTAAGCACAAAGGCCTGGATTCAGTTACAATCAGAGACCCAAGCTTGGAGGTATATGTGATCCAAGCCTTGTCCAGAATTTAAATGGACCCAAGTACAAATGAGTTGAATTCACCATGAATGAGGTATCCAAGCCACTTTTAAAAATTAAGCTTGAATTTTGCTGTCACTTTGAGCACATTTAAAATTTTCCCTCAAGTCCAGGATACAAACATCAGAGCGAAGGCCAAGTAAAATGATTTGAATTTTGAGCAATAAATATTTTTTTTACTTTCTTGTGGATAAGCTCCATACAGAGCAAGCCTTGATGGGCCAGATAAGACTAGGTAACTCATCAGTGTAAGAAAGCCTTGTAATCAGGGTACTGGCAACAGGCAAAGAAAAGAGGCTGGAAATATCAAGAGTTAACAGGTGACTTGATATGGATGGCAGTCTCTGCTGCAAGGCTTTTAAAAGCAAAGAGTTCAGATAATTCATAAATGGTTTCATAGGAAGGCTCACATTTATCCAAGAGGCCATGCCTCAGCATAGCAGACCTCCCAGGAGACTTTTCAGGTGACTCTTCCTTTATCAACCTAATTTTATTACTCCTAGTTCTATTCTTCTGCTGTTTCTCATCATATCTCTTGATATTTTTAAGCTCGTCACCTACTGGCAGTTTGTCATTAGGGTACATTGTTCAGCTGAGCTACACACCCTTATTTTGAAATGGGCAACAGCAAGAGTCTGACCCTTCCCAGGGCAGGGGAAAAGTACATGAAAAGAGCTGAGGAGGTCAGATCCTGAGCACGGTGGGAGCTGAGGTGCTGCTGTTAAGCCAGCATTGAGTAAAAGCCTCTCACTTGCAGGCTGACAGAACCATCACCTGTGGTTCCACACGCACCATCCTCCGCCTGTTGGCTTGTACCTGATGTTGTGAGGAGCTGAGGAATGGGGACACACAGTGAGCAGGTTTAGATCCCCTGAACCTGACCCAGTACCCAGGCAGACTCCAGCTCACACGTGGTGCAGCACAGCTACCTTGTGTTTCCTGGTGAGCCTCCTTATGTGGGCTCAAAACCTTGGAGGAATTTTGTAGCAGTCCAAGGGATGTCTTGTTCTCATTACCTCCCTTGACCTAGCAAATGGGGGGCAGGATGGGAATGATCTTTGTATCTAGGTCAGATCTTAATCTTTTTTTCTTTTACTGAAGAATCACTCCCTCCTTTTTCCTCTGGGTAAGATTTGTCTTTCAACTCTTGTTGAGCCCTTGTCTGTCATTCTTTCCTGCCCTCTTCATCCCAGGGCAGAATCATTTGTACTAACAGGATGGCACTTTTCTTCATTTTCTGTCTCACACATTTCTTTTGCACCCCATCTATCATATCCCCACATCTGACTGATGCAATACAATGAGAGATTTAAAACCACAGAAACTGTGCAAACCAATTTTTTTTCCTTACCTAATGATGGAGGAAGGAAACCAACTGGGGACCCACTGATGTAAAACTCACTTTGCCAGTGAGACTCACTTACCTGTCTCCAGCCTCACGTTCCTCTGGTCAGTGGAGCAGGTCCAACCACTCTACTTTCTGTCCAGCAACAACTTCACCCACTACAGAAGCCTGATGTTGGGCATAACTCTGCTACCTGACCCCTCGCCCTGCTCTGGACTGTGTTACTATGAGCACAGCGTTCACAGCTGCAGACACTTGGACCAAGTCCAAGTGACTTGGTCCTGTGTTGGCCCACAGCTTCCCTGGCACTTGCCCCACATATTATATGTAAACCCCTGGGCAAACCTCCTCTTTGTAGCCTTGGTTTTCCCTTGGGTCAGTGTCAGTCCAATGCACTAACTATTGCTGATAAAACCCTGGCACACACCACACGAAGCTTTGAGCAAAGTAAAATATAGTCACAGATTTAATGAGTATCAAAATAAAACTCAAAAAAAATTATGACAGTACAGGAAATTGCAGAGCAATGGCAACCACAGGAGGAAAGCAGGAGAATATCACAAAGGCCCTGAAAGTCTGCAGAGGCCAGACAGACATATGGTTCTTCCTGACCCCTCTCTCCTGGCAGAAGGGGGAAAACTCTCCTCCTCCACTCAGCCAGGGGCCCAGCTGTAAGTCACCCGTTTTGAACTACTACAAATACATTAATTTAGCCAACTAGAGGGAAATAAAGCTTTTGAAAGAAGCAGCAAATAAATCACAGAAGCCCCATGTATAAAAACCAGGCAGCGTGACGTGACACCTCCGCACAGGGCAGCTGTGACCTGTGTTAACCTGCCCAAGCTCTGGCACTTGAAAAACACCAGTGAGAAAACTTTAGAGACAACAAACTCATACAAGACCTGCTGCTACAAACATCCTCCTCTATCTATCCCTCTGGCAGGGCAACCTCAACTGCTTTTCTTCTCCCGCTGTGCTTGTGGACTCTGATCTACAGCATGCAGCAGAGCCAGGCTGTGGGCACACAGCCTTTCCCAGCTGCTGGTGTTTCAGCTGAGAGGTAGGTTTCCTGGTTTGCCCTCATTTCTCATTTCCACAGCCTCCTCCTGACTTTTAGAGATTACTGCTATATAAGAGCTGAGCATCTTGTGTGGCATTCAAGAGGAGACGAGTTAGTTTCAAGCAGCAGAGCTTTGCTGAGCTGACCTGGCTCTTCTAAATCAGACTACGCCATGAAGGAGCAATCAACTCCAGCAAAGGGAAGGACAGCAAGCAGATTAGAGATGGGGAAGGCTGGAAGAGGAATCAGACAGGGGATGAATCTACAGACACAACAGCTAAGAGGGCCCTGGCTGCCAGACCTATACTCTTCAATCAACAGAGACGAGTAGGTCCCATATTTTGACCAGGTACTTATTTGCTATTGCAGTTTCTTTGGTGTGTGTGTGTACAGAGAGGTGACTGTGCCAAGCAGCAGGCAGGATAGATGGTCAGCTTGGACCTCATCCCACCACTTAAGAAATGCATAGCAGAGTGGGAAACCTGCAGGGAAGCCAGGGAGACCCCATCTCACCCCTCTCTCAACTTGTCCTCCAACAGTGTGTGTACACTGAACCCTCAGTAATACTGAAGAAGTACTGAGTTTTATTCCTTCACATTTGTCCTTTCCTTCCTTGTTCCTCTTAGGGAAGGGGCAGGAAAGCAAACTCTAGGAAGTGTGTGAAACCTGCCAGTCCCTAAGAGGCTGAATAGCTTTTCACTCACACAACTGTTACTGATTTGAGACTCTCAGGCAAATTGCTCATTTCTGGCAAAGCCAGTGACATGTTAATGTGGATGTACCTCTGCTAAGGCTGCAGGGTACTTTGCCTACTGGTGAAATTTTGCTCATCCAAGCTTAAGTGAACAATTCAGCTGAAGTGAACAGTTGGTTTCATGCTTCACTTGCAGAGTGCTCTGAGCTCTGAAGCTCCCCTTTTGCTGTGGCTTGTTCTCCACCTGTGTTGCTTGTGTCTGCTGCTCTGATTCTGGTGTGCACTGTTAAGTCGGAGCAGTGAGAGACTTTAAAGTAGACAAAGTGTTAGCTGGGAACTTCAGTCACTGCCCAACAGTTGGCACTCGTGGAAAGCACCACGATCTCTGTGGCTCCCAGCAGAGAGGAAGCTCAGCCAGAGGATGGATGGCTGGGTCCAGCTGTGCACTTGAAGGCAGAGGCTGCTTGCACAGCTTCTCTGCTCCAGCACCTGCAGAGCTCTCCCTCTTTTGCTCCTTGGATGAGAAGTTATTTTTGGCTGTGTTTTGCTATATTAAATATTAGCTCTAGGCTTTCCCCTATGTACCATGTAATCCTGTTCTGTGTGGGCTTTATATATTGTTCTTTTGACATTATCACTATTGCATATTAATAAATTAAACTTTCAATTGGTGTTACTCTCTTGGGCCAATGTATATTGCTAGGGGGTGAAAAGAAGGGATTAAACTGGCTTACAGTGTTCTGCTCTTGTACCATGTTACAGCAGACGCGTAAGAAGGATCAAGGAGCTTTCTTGGCTCAGAATTGTTATATTAATAGCAGAATTGTGGGGTCATAGTTTTTATTACACTCTTAATAAGCTATTGATGCAGACACTTTTTACACCTATGGGAAAATATAATTATGCTGCAACTGTAACACTGGATGTTCTTAGCAGAATATCACAAGGTATTAAGAGGAGTTGGAGTCTCCAGTTATGTTGAATGAAGTTTTAGCAAGCCTAGCAGGGAGTGAAGATTCAAAATAGAAAAAGAGGAGTAAAATCAGCCTGAATGTCTCTAAATTTGGGCTTTAAGTCACTAATAAGCATATCCATTGGGGAGTTGGTGACAAACTTAACTCTCCTGAACTCCTCAATAGGAGCATAGGCAGGTGCATGATGCGATGCTGCACAGAGTCAACAAGCCCCAAATATAAGAATGCACTGAGAAAAGTCCCCTGTAGGGTACAGCTTATGCTGGGGCTTCAAGACATATGTTGCATCTCTGCCTTATAAAATGCAGTGTCGAGTAGTGGAAAGGTGAGGCAGAAAATGAACCAATGCCAGATGCAAGAGCCTCATCAGCCAGTTCCAAAATAAGGGAAAAGCTGAAGCTGACTAAAAGTTTGTCCTTGAGATGGGATTTGATGAGGTAAAATATATTAGATACTTAATGAACATTCAAATAAAAAGCAGAATGACAGGGTTGAAAGCCACAGATGAGGAGAGGCAGAAAGCTCTGAGGTGGGCAGCTACTCTCTGTTAACTCCTATGCACCAGAGGAGCCAGTGCTCATCCAGATGTTCTGCAAACATTTTTGTGCGCCACCTCCCCAATTAATGAAAAGAACAAACAAAACAATGGAGCTGAAGCCACATACCAGAAATCCCACACCCTGTTAGGCTGTAGCAGGGTGTCTGCTGGAAAAGGTGACTTATTTTAAACATATTTGATAGTTCCTACAGCCATTCTTACTCCAGTTAGTTTTATGGTCAAGTAACAAACCCCACAAAGCCCGACATCTGCACTGTCAAATATATTCCATCCATGGTTTAAAGACACTCCCCTCAGAAGATCAGATTTCCTCATTATCATACGATGTCTGAAATATGTACCGTGTCATAAGTAGACAAATACAACTTATTTTTACTGTTGTTATTTTATATCCTGTAGCACTACAGATATGACAAGCTCTTTACAGCCATTACAGGAAGTCAGTTCCTTGCTCTGAAAATCTCTCCAAGATTAACTCTTGGTCTTAATTCTTATTTTGTGGTTTAGCACTTGCCACCACACAACAGATGAGATACAGCTTCATTCTACAGACAACTTTACATTTATGTCCCAACCAGTGACTCCTGGGTTATGATTCCTGCTTGAAGTCCTGTCAAATGTATCTTAATTTGTTAACAGTTTTGCTCCACTAGGCTGACTTTGCTAAAAGGCTATAAAAAGTAATAGTCCACTTGTGAGTTTACTGCTATTAGCTACAAGTGTTAATTCATGTGCAAAAACCTATACAGCTGTATACCTGCAAACAGTAACAGAGGAGAGGGGGTTACATACTGGGTGAGGAAATTACTCCTGTTGTAGATTTGGTGCATATTCATCTGCAAAAAGTCGCCACTCCTGCCTCAAGAAAGGAGTGATAACTTCTTGGTTTTAATCACACACTGCCAGTTCTAATTGCTTTACAAACAACATCAAGGGGAGGGTAATTGGACCCTTCAGCTTCTTCATCATAACAGCGTGACTACTCCGGAAAGGAGTAAAATCTTCACCCATTCCAAAAGCTAAAATAAAGCAAGTGATGGAAAGGGAGACTTCTAATTTCTGTGCAAGGTAACACCCACGTGTTAATGCTTAATTAAAAAAGTAAGAACAGGGGTGTCCCCAGTGAGCGACTTGCCAGGGGATGCACAGACAAAACTATTTCATTTGGAAAAGCACAGCCTCAAGCCTGCACCTGCTTTCACACCCTTGCAAGGAAAGACGAGCTTCTTGCCACCTTTCACTGCTCTGCTTGCCCATGCTTTTCCTTTTCCCAGGACTTACAGAGAGGGCAACGGAGCCTGGCAGGTGCTAGGCAGTACATTTTTCTGCAGAAGTGCCCATTGCTTCCCCAAGCATTGACACTGCAGCCACTGCTCTCCTGCCTCACACTGCCTGCCAGCACTGGGCAGAGCCCAGGCAGGGCCACCACTGCACCTTTGCAGCAGGTCTGCAGCAGCAGCAGATCTTTCTGCAATACCCCTGGGCAGGGTGACATCCCCAAGCATGACTTCTCAAGTTAAGCCCCTAAATTAACATTAAATACTAGGGATCTTTTTTTTTTTTTTTTGCCAGCAAGAACAAAATCCTGCAGAAGTCAAATTCATCAAGGATGTCAATTGAACTCAGTGTTCCCTATCCTGCTATAATTTCCTAAGATGGTTCCTAATTCTATTCCTTTTCAGGAGATCACAGAATGAGCAAAGCCTGACAACTGAGTGTCCCATTGCTTCAACAAAACTATTGCTCAAATGCATTGCAAAACTGCATAAAGGAAAAGCCCCAAGCCAGCAACGAGCTGCGTGTGCACCCAGCTTCACTGGTATCTATAAGCCACGTTTCTTGAGGAGTATTTTCTGGCTTTCTGGGTACCCCTACATCAGCACTGTAACACCAGTAACATTTTGCCTGGCTTTATTTAGGAAAAATAAATGTGGCTGTGAAGATAAGATAGAATAGGAAAACAAAAGAACTTATCATAGTTAAAACAAGACTCAAGTGAGACCACATGGAATGAGACAACAGGGAAGCTGAACAAAGGAAAATATTAGAAAAATGCAGGTTGTATTTGGTGGAACAAGATCTTGAAAATCTGAGGATGTTTGCAAAGGAGTGCTAGTTCCTGTGAATACCAAGTACTAAAAACCTGCCAGAATTTGTTATCCCGAGTGGAGGGGGAAAAAAAGTAACAATGGCTTTAATTATTTGATTTTTAAAAATTTGCAGCTCTCTGGACAAAGGTCTCCAGAAGAAGAGAAAACCAGGTTGTGACTATGGGTGCCAAGAAAACATTAAAAAAGCAATATGCATGCAAGAATCTCACACTACATCACACAGAGCAGAATGCTCACAGGGAGCATTACTTTGACTGTCTGATATATAGAAGCAGGAGACATTGAACCCCATTTTAGGATATATCTGGAGAAATGTTTATAAGCCCTAGGGAGATTATTCTCACCTCACCCTATGAAAAAGGGAAAACCAGGACTAATTCTATGACACAAGGATCTCAGTGGCATGTAGACACCTATTTTCTGTGCACTCAAGCCTTTTCTATGGTCATATGCATATAAGCATTACAGTGCCTTCTCCATGTTAAATCTGCCCTGATTGAAACTGTCCTGAAAATACTTTGTTCAATTCTTAGACCCTGAAAAACAACATCTGCTCTGTCCAAACTTCCTGCTAATTCTTAAATGAATTTTAAGAGGACAACATTTAAGGATGTTTTCATTGAATTCAATCTTGCTTGCATTACGTCACACAAAAATGCACTGCAGAAAGGTTCTTCACAATGCCATTATGCTATGGGAGAAATTGTGATATTTAAGTATCAACAGAAATGGCTTCATTGGCTTTCAGAAGAGATGGGGAAGGAAAGAGAAACAGGGACAATCACCTGATATGTCAAACATCCCTATACAAATGATGACTCAGAGAAGGGTTATGATGGTACTGAGGCTAATGAGGCTAAAGAGACACAAAATTGAGTTCACTTTATAATCTGAGTATATTATAGAGCTAATCAAGAGGAAGGAAGGAAGAAAACAAATCATTGCTTGTAGAAGTGGAGAGAAGGGGGAAAATGCCAGCAGATGACTCAATGCTCCTGAGTCATTCCAGTTCCAGCAATCCATTGACCTGCCTGGGGAAGTTTGAAGAACACTTTTTAAAAATGTTTTAAGTCTGCCCTATACTTTCTTGACTGAAAAGGCAAAACCAGGACAAGAGACAGACTTCTAGAACTGCCATTTACAGCCAGGGAAAAAACAGAGGGAGTCTTGACTGTAGCTGGTGGAGATGGCTGTGCCTGCTGCATTAAGCGTGCCCTCACATCTGCCCATCTTACTGTGTTGATCAAAATTTCTTTTATGTATAGAAAAAGGTTTGCATGTACTGTTTTTTTAATAAGACAAGATATTTGCTTTTAAGTTTACATCTCTTTCATCACCCTGCTTTCCCTGGGAAGGAACTCCCAATACTTTTACACTTTCTATGCTCTCCCCCGCTAGCCAAACCTGAGACAACAGCAAGCACCCAGCATTCAGACAGCTGAAGGATTTGAAAACACCTATCCAGATTCACATCTGAATACTAGAAATGAAAATGAGCCCAGCTCAGGGTGCAGTCAGCTCCCTGTATCTCTTGGAACAGAACCCAGCACAGTGAAAATCTGACATTTCTGATTGCTTGTGTCCTGGGCTTCCCTGAAATCTTGTTACTAAGTGCTGAAAGTCAGAAACTCTTTTCATGCTTTTCCTTCTGAATTTCACAGAAGCAAAGAAACCATTTTGCAACTTCTGTAACAAAGCATCTGATGTTGTTTGGTTACATGGAGAACCTGCACTGGGTTTAGGTTCTGCCAGGAAAACTATTTGAAAGCTTCTGTAACTGAAACTGAACCATCCTGTATCAAGTTAAAGAGAAATTCACCAATACGTAGTAGCCTTGTGTAGACAATGCTTTATATTAGCCTGTGTGTCTTGTCATAATATATTCCAAGTGATGTGTGATGATGGCAAATCTGTTATCCATTAAAAAGGTGCTGAAGACCAGCCTGTCGGAAGACATTTTTTTCCCCAATTTTACTCCTCATTAGTTTTTGAAGCCTGGAAGTTACAGAACAAAGTTCATGTTAAAGGCTACCACTAATATTATCATGCTGCTTTAATGCTGGAGTAATCAAATACGTGAAAACTATATTCCCAATTCCTAGCACCACATTTTTATTCTAAACATTAGAAAAGCACACACATCCTGGAGAGAAAAATGTTTGCAGCTGACTGATATTTATCCAAAAAGTGTGATTTCCTCAAAAGCAGCTTGGTGCAGCTTCCTGCCTGCACAGCTCACACTGCTGGGGCTCTGGTTCAAGACTTGCACACTCTGCAAGTGGACACTAAGGGGTGTAAATTCATCAACTTCTGCTGAACTTTATATTCACACACTGCTGTAAAGTGAGGTCAGAATAAGACTGCACACTCCATATAGAAATGCAATTCTATTTTCATGTGCTTAGAAGGGTTGTAGGGTGTTTATTTTTTTGTTTGTTTTGGGGCTTGAGGGTTTTTTGGTTTTTGTTTTTTTTAGTGTGTGTGGGTTGTTGGGTTTTTTAAATAAAAATGCAAGGAAGCAAAATTAGTTTTTTTCTCTGAAAAATTAATGGATGTTAATTTTCTTTTTTCTCCTTTTTTTCTGTGTTTTTTTTTTTTT
>VZSE01014217.1:512219-558416 GCA_013398275.1 Promerops cafer | reverse complement strand
TTTTTTTTTTTTTTTTTTTTTGTTTTTTTTTTGTTTTTTTTTATGGAGGAGGAAGAGGAGGAGGAGGAGAAATTTTTTTATATTTAGATACCGGACAACTTCCTCTGACTTAACTAAGTCAGGGTCCTCCCCCTCCAACCTTCACATACCAAATTTTTAGAACTAATTTTTAGGGCTTTTTATTTACATCAGCTAGCAAGATATTTTGGTCATCCACCTAGTCCTTCCTCTAGGGGTTCAAGATTCATAACAAAAGATTTTGCACATCCATCATTTGGAAAAAATGCCTCCATGCCTATGTTTTCCAATAAACTTTGCATGTTGTTTCTATGCCTTCATACATCTGATGAAAAGTCTATAATATACTTTCATGGGACCTTTTTGGAGAGATAGCTCAGTGCTATAAATCAGAATTTGTGATGATTTAGAACTATTTTCTAAATCAAATGAAGATTGACAAAGAAATAAGTGTATCTCAGTATAATCTTGTTCTGAATGATGGTATTAGGAAGTGTCAGACTGGAGATTAGCAGAAGCAGAAACTTGTGGAATTCAGAGCTCCCTGGCAAAGCTACAGTCCCTGGCTGCACTGAGGGCAGGATGGAGGTAACAAATATCTGATAGAGAAAGTCTTTGCCAAGGACTTGGGCACTAAATTTCTTATGGTATATACACGATTTACAGGCTTTGCTTGGTGCAGATAACATTTCTCCCAAAAAACTGTATTCCAGAATGTCTGTTTTTAAGCACTCAGTAGTCAGCATTATTCAAAGCTTTCCCCATGGGCAGGACTGGTGTCTGCCCATGCAGCTGTGCACAGCTACAACAGTAGGAGTGAGCTCTGTCATGGTAACAGAGAAGTGACTCTTGGACCTTTCTCTGCTCCCATGAGAAAAGCAAGCCTTGGAAGACACCCTCAGAAAGCTTTCCTGGTCAGACCCACCTATTCTTCTTTCCTGAACAGCAGCTATTCTAAACCATCTCATAGTAAGGACAGCCCTGGAGAGCATATGGCAGCCTTCCAGTACCAACATGCTTTACTAAAGGTAAAAGAACTTTATCAAGTAGTTGGGCTATTCTGATCTAATAAATGATCACTTGAAAATCCCTTTCTATTTTCATAGGGGTTTTTAAAGGGATATCTTTAAAAGAGGGAAACACAACAGTAGAAGACCTCTTTGTAGCAGGGTTCCCAGAAAGATTTTACACTACTATTCCCCAGTAGTCACCTTCAGCCCTGCTCTTGCCTAGAAAGTGCTGGAGACCTTTACTCACATCTCTGAGCACAAGGAAGTTCCAGCACCTTTTTAAAGGGTGGGAGCTGACAGCAGGCACCACCTCCAGATAGGACTGTTTATGCTGAGGCGGGATAAATGGATGGAGATCTCTGTTAATTGTGACCAGTGGAGTAAAGCTGGAAGCGTTTCCTTGCACAGAGATAGCAGCGCGGGCAAGGAGCACAGCGGGAGCCACGCTGTAGCTGCTGTCGGCTCCATGCAAGGAAGGTTCCTGCTATTAATACCACGGCTATCACAGCAGATAACACTGTAAAAGGCAGCAGCTTGCAGGAAGGCTTAGGTTAGAGTAAACTGAGGAGTACTCTTTGGATTACAGGGTGGGGTAAAGCCCACAGGGTGCTCTCCTGCACCAACCGCACCACCAGCAGGATGGTCCCGCTGCACCGCGGCTGTTTGGCTTGCGGTGACACCGACAGGCTGCCCTGCCCTGCCCTGCCCTGGGTGTAAAACAGCCAGGCCTGTGCCTGCCTCAAAGCACAGGGACAAGATAATGAAAGAAATGGGAAAAAAAACCCTGTTTGTTGATCACAGTATGATGGGACAGATCCTCCAGGGACGGCAGGTGTCCTGTGACCTATCATGAAAGGCAGATGAGCTCCCCCTGAGAAGTGATGGTGACTGGGACTGGTTCCACCCATCCTGGCAGTGCTCATGGTAGCAGAGGGATCTTGTTTGTCTCAACCAAGCTTTGAACCCTTGGGAGAAGTGCAGCTCTTCTCTTCATGCACCAGTCTTTCCTGATCTACTTTCAGTTCCTTCCTGCAAAGCTGCCCTGTGCAGCAGGCAAGCCAGGGATGGCGAACTTCCTCCCCTGCTTGAGCCCTTTGGAAATGGCTAATTTACTACAACATAGAGAGAGAAAGGAAGAAGCATAGTGAAACACAGCCCAGCCTGGGCCTTGGGGCCATCTCAGGTTCAGGAGGAAAGGAAAGGACAAAGAGCTCAGAGACCCCCCAGTCTGGCTTTTTGCAGGACCTTAACATATCAAATTGAAACGGGCCTCTTTTTGCCCCTGGCTGTTCCTATAGTTTCAATGCTTTAACCTTTAAAGGTAGCATTCAGGAACCATGGTACTTCAGTGTTAAAGCTAACTTGGAGGGTATTTTTGTAGAGGGGAAGGAGTTTTACAGGGGCTTTTACCTACCAGACTTGTATTTCATTCCAGCACAGGTCATATGCAATGCTGGCTCTGTCTATAACCTGCCCATGGTCCCTCATCTCACCAATTTCCTCAGTCTTGTCCTGAGGAGATCAACAGATTAAGAGCAGAGAAGATTTGAGGCTTCTTTCCCAGTGGTGCTGAGTGCCTGCTGCTCCTCATAGTCCTGATAGAAAGGATGCTCAGCACTGCTGCAGGAGGCAGCAATTCATCTCTCTCTGTGCTGCTCTTTGCCCTGGTCTGAAAGATTATTTGAGACACTGGGTAAGAAATGAAGAAAAGCCTTTCTCTATCAGAACTCTCCTCAATTTTTTTGATCCCAGTATCTCTAACCACAGACCCTGTTCATTCTCAGAGCAGGCCCTGCACAGCCTTTCTTCCTCTTAAACATTCTTCTTGTTCTGCTATTAGGAAAGGCCACATCAGATGTGTCACTTTCTCTTTGCTCATGTAGTTGCTCATCCAGTCCTCTAATTCCCGTTTTTGATCTCCCTGTACTTCTCTCTCATTTCACCTCTACTATTATTTTCTGTTTCCTTTGTTTGCTCCTATATGTACAGAGCTCAGAAAAGCCTCTCTTGACATAATCAGCCTTCTGCCTCTTCCTTCCTGTTGTTTTCTAAACTTTGCTATTTTTCTACATTGAATTGCTTTTCTATTCCTCCCATGTGGCTCAAAATGTCTCCTTTCCACAACCACTATCAGAGGTAACAGTGGCCTTCCCACAGTCAAGCTAAAAGGGGTCCTTTTTCTTCTTACACTTGAAAATCACATCCTCCCAGGTCAGTGTTCCTTTTTTCCAGACCTCCTCAACTACTCATTTCCCTGTCTGATGCTCAGGCTTCAGTAATTTATCTTCTGCCCTGCCAGTATCCTCACAGTATCCATGGAACTCTGTCCATCTGCTAAGCTCTATTATGCCATTTTTTTCTGCATATTTTGCCTACCAATGTCTATCTCTGTAGGTGACACCCCAATCATCCAGCAGCAAGGAAGGAGATTTTTTTCTGGACAATTCACCTGTTAGAGTCTGTTTGATGAGCCCATTAAGAGGACATTTTCTGGTAAGGACACCTCTACATTAAAAACAACAATCAATGAGTTTGTTTCATGCTCTGATTGTCATTACAGTTCTTAGGTTTGGGGTTTGCAAGTCATGACCTTCATTCTTTAAATAACATTGATGCAGCAGAATTTCAGCAGCAATCTCTTCGGACAGGGTAGTCACCAGAAAATAGCCTGCCTTGCATGTGAGGGCAGGCTGAGGAGGTGAACATCTCTGTGTGACATTGCAAAACCAGTTTTCCAGTATGCACAGCAGCCAACAGCTTCCCCATATTTCCATGACTGTGCATCACAAAGTGTGTAACTAAGCACACACACTGCACAACCAACCCCAACCCCACACCTCTGATTTCAGGAAAGCCTCCAAGAGCAAATATATTTCAAGTTCTTAGCTAATTCTTCTCCAGCACTGGAAAAGAACATGTGATATTTCCACTTAACCAGGTATAACAAGTTAAACATACTGCCACCAACACTTCAGCGAAGTGTCTCCTACTCCTGTCATATCCCCATGATTTTACTATTTATGACTTCTCAGGGCAGACGAAGCCTAAGCAAGAGATTAACTATACTAGAAACCAAAGCAGGAATTATTAGGAGGGGCTTAATGGCATGTACACACAGACTGCAGTCAGATTCCAAAAAACCCACAAGACATTGCCCCACTAGTAAGGTGGTGGAGCAGAGGCCACAGGTCTGCTTCTTCTTCCAACCAAGAAATGCAGCCAGGACTCACAAGCACACACAAAAGTAAAGACATATGCACATTGCTTTTGGAATTAAAAAAAAGGTGCACAAACAGAGTAGCCTTAGCCCTAGCCAAGTCCCAGGTTAACCAGCCCTCAGCACTCTCCAGATGCCTCTAGACAGCCCTGGAGTCGCCAGCCTCTCAGCAAAGAGCAGAGGCTGCCTGGACTCAGCACCCCTGGATGCTCCAGTGCTTGAGACACAAGCAAGCCCCACAGCCTTGGCATCCCAAGAAGACACAGCAGCTGCCCAGAAAGGAGAAAAGCCTTAAAAATGCATTAACTGCCTGTAGAGTTGCATTTGATCACTACTAGCAAGCCTAAATAGATTTTCAAATCAAAGGCAGTTGATCACATTTTGCTTTNTTTTTTTTTTTTTTTTTTTTTTTTTTTTAATTTTAAGTAGGTTTTTACGAAATAAGCTTCATCTTTCCTGAATTCTTTTTTCCCCTCTTTTCCTCTTGTTGGTTAAATCTGGGCTGAGGTTGATTGCCATAGGACAGAGGTATGTTAGGAAATTTGATGCAAAGGACAAGAAAACAAAAATCAGAGGTATTTGGTCTGAAAAGAGTCTTTGTCCAAGGCATAATTCTTGTGTGTTTAAGGACAGAGTAATAGATTTGGAAGGATAAGTCATATATCTTAGGATTTTCTTCCCTGCCCCCTTTGATTGATTCATTCCAGTCTCTTCAGATCTTTGCCTGTTCCCACAAACCTGGAATCTCAGGATTGTTTGATTAAGTCATGGTTACCATGACAATAAAAGTGCCTCTGGCCAGTTTGACCTTTGACTGGATTCAATTCACTGAGAGAAATGGACAGAGACTATAGAAAAAGCTTCAGCTTCATGTCCACTACTGCATAAAACGGGCTCTCCCGCACTTTGAGAGTGCGAGCTGGCTGCCCTTTTAAAAATATAAATTGGACTGGAATGCTTTGGAAAGCATTTCTAAGCTTTTGGTAACCAATTTCTTGATGAATATCACTTCAGATATAAAATCTACACAGGGGTATGGTTGGAGTCTTATTTTAAAATGTGGCATTTAGCACAACAAAAGCAAAAGCTGAAATCAGACTTTGCATGTCCGATCTATACCCACAGAATTTAAAAATTGTGTCATATCCATATCCATCAAATATTTTATAGGCATTTGCAAATACCTGGCTCTTTTTAAGTATGTACACTTGTATAAAAGCAGATTTCAGACTTAGAGCTCATTTCCTCTGATCGTAGCCCACCCTGCCGCTACTGGCATTTTGCTGCTGTTGCTCACATAGATAATTATTCCTTTTCAAATACTTTCATTATAAATCCATTTCAGCAAAAATAAGGAGGGGAGGGGGGAGAAGAGAGCGATTTCAAAATTAAACCTGTTATGCGATTTGTAAATGGGCCTGACAGAATGACAGCCGAGTGGCCGTTGCAAGGCAATTCATGCATGCAAGATTGCCAGATCCCTGGTGGGAGAGTACGCGGTGCCCGCGCACGTGTGGGGGCTCCGCTGGCGCCGCTCTCCACCTCCCTGTGCTGGGCAGCCCCCTTGTTTTACTTTTTCCTCTTTGCAAAGGAGATAAATAGATTCTTTGGTCTAGCTCAGAACAGTAATTAAAGCCAGCTAAAAAGGGGACTTTCTTCTGGAGCCGCTGGCTCCCCGAAATGCAGGTGGCAGGAGGAATCAATGACTCGAGCCATTTGGGAAGAGTGGGCTTCACTGGGCACACCAAGGAGAGAGCAGTGAGCAGCCCTTCCCTGGTATATGCAGCCAAGGTGAATGTTAGCCAACAAAACGGCACGCAGCCAAGCAGAGGGAAGTAAAATAAACTCAAGCACTGTGAAAACAAGGGAAAAAGGGTGTCTGGGCTGGGGCAATAGTTGCATTGACCTTGCTTGGGTAACAGACAATGCTCATTGAAAAGACAGACCCAAGTGGGCAGGCTGGAACTTAGAAATTATTTGTCACTCTTTTTTTTGTTTGGTTTGTTGCTCATTTACTGTCATAAAGTTTTTCCTTCTTCTCACCTAGTTACCTTGAATTCTGAAGCCATGGGAAATAACTGGAGGGGATTATTTGAGCCCTCCCACACAGGCTCTCAGATGATGAATCCTCCTGTTTCCATGCTAGCCATCAGGACCATATCCTGTCAAGTTTCAACAAGTTCAGTAGAGAGCTGCCATTGTTACAGGATTTTTGTTCCTAGACCAAGAATTGGAAGAGACATTTGTCTGGGAGGGAATAGGGAATGGAGGATTTTGTCACTTTTTCCCCTCTTCTTTTTTGGTGAAAGAGAATAGGGAAAATGTCATGAAGTGTATACAGGAAAATGATGGATTTGAAGAAATCTGTCCCTACTGGAAAAAATATTTTTGCTTCCAAGAGAAGTCAAAGTAAAATTTTGAAAGGCGCTTACCTGACTTTCAAGGAATACAAACTCTTAGAGATCCTCTGGCTTTGGAAAAATGTGCCTGAATCTTCCATAGTTCATAAATTAAACTCTTTGATTTGAATGAGGATGATTTCCCCTCTGAAGAAAGAGCAGGCACCCACCCCACTGGTTTGTTCACCAGCCCTTGCTACAAGATGGGAGAAGACTAATAAGCACAGAATATGCCTGATCCATCTTGGCCTTTCCCTCTCCTCATTCTTTTGATGCTGAGTGCTTCCAGTTGTGCCAGTCTGTAAACTCTTGGCAGTATTTTATATTTTCCTTCAGTCTCTCTCTCCCTCTCTGTAAGATTTCACCAGCCTATTAGTGTTAGGATGTGTTTATTAAATCCAGATATCTATTTATCTATTGCTCTATCTTTATGCAATTCATATACATGTATGTCGGCTGAGGCATGGTCCTGGGTATAATGTTCCATTAGAGTGAAATGTTTACATAAAGGAAACTGAGGAGTTTAGCTATTATAAACCTGGACACTGTCAGTTTACTTACAAGAATGTCACATGCAGCCCATGACCAACCTTAAATTGAGACCCTATCACATCTCTCCTTTCATATCTGTTCCTTTATGTCTTCACTTGTGACCCATCACAGACGTATTGTGGATTAGTTCAGATGCAACAAGAATCTTAATATCAGTGAGTAGCACCATTATTGGAAACACACTGTGTCTGTGCAGGGTGAATATCAGACCATTCCTTTTTTTGCTGAGAGGATACCTATCCCATAAACTCAGAAAATTATCATGCAGTCTGTAACATCTGTCTCTTCCTCAGAAATAACTTTATATACAAGAACTAATTTTTTTTCCTTATTGAATGAAAAGCTACATGGCAAGAACTCAGTCCCCATCCACGGAAGGTAAGCAAGGATTTGAGAAGGATTAGAGGAGTAGCAAGGGTTGTTAGATGAACCAGAGGTACCTACCCTATGAAAAGCAATTTGGAAATACCTACCTTTTCCTACAAGCTGGATTCTCTGCTCTGGGAAAACATGGTTTATTTTTAGATCCAGTAAATAACAAGATGTTGGGTGACCACCAAAGACAGGCACTGCTCTGTTTCAAACCCTGCCAGCTAGCCATACTCATTTCCAGAGAAACTCCTGGCACGATCACAAGCTGGTGTGATTTTAAACATAAGTGCCTGGCTGTGGCCAGCAATGCCTTCAGCTGAGGAGAGAGAAATCCAAGCTTTTTCCCCCGGTCCCCCTGCTGGAGCCTGCTGATCGCACGGTGGCTCTCGCTCCCGGCAGCGATGCTCCTGCCTGCCCACCCCGCAGCCCAGCTCCCTCCTGCCTCACCCCCTGAAAGGCAGCAGAGCTCTAATGACCTCCCATGCACTTACATCTAACAGATATGTTTTTGAAAACAGAATCAGACCTCACACATCTACGACCACTTTAAAAGGCTTCTCACCGCACCTTCTGCTCTCTGTTCTCTACACTCAAGTGGAAGAATGGCACAAAGCCCCCCCTCTCCCCGCCTTTTTCACCCAGTTCCTCCTAACAGAAAGAAAATCTTAGAAGAGCCAAAGGAAAGCTAAAGAAACAACTCTGGATCCTGCTCAGGGAGCAATTTCCACATCTGGCTTTTGCTGCTGCTAGAGGGCTGGGTGCAGCTTTACTATCACTTCTCTCCCTCTGTGTCCTCCATGCTTTCCATGGATCCACGTGGATTTCGTTTGTTGAGTCAAGCCAGTCAGTGGGAGAATCCTTCCATCACCAATTCCCATAGACTGTCCTTCTTTCCATCTGATGCTCACCCACTCATGAAAAGGAGAAACAAACAAAACAAAACAAAAAAATCACAGAATCAGTCTTGGTTCACTTCTTTCTTTGTTACTCCCACCCATAAGTTTTATGAACTATCTTTTCTTGAACAGTGTGGGCTGAGTCATGTAAGGACAAATTTGCAGGGATGCATTAGACACACCATGTGTCACAAAAGGTGCTTGATCAGAGGCTGAAGACAAACACAAGCATCGCTGACACCTTACTGGGACTGTTCACAATTGCACTGGTTAATGTGCATAGTCAAAATTGGGCAAGAGCATAAAGGCTCTTCACACTAAAATAAACAAAAGCTGTGTGGTAATGAGCCATGATATCCCACCTTAGCTGGTACACCCTTGTACCATCACTGTAACAGAGAACTGTGATGATGTGCTATATCTCTGGACACAGAAAGCAAAGCCAAAAGGGCTACTCCATTCTTAGATAAGCCGGTAATAAAGAGGGAAAATCGCTGGGAGGTGTTAATCATTGATTCAGAAAAGCCATGATCTGATAAAAATCACTGCTTGAATATAAATTGAATCTATGAATTCTTAATTGATAACAGTTAGCTAGGGCAGTGCTCATGTTGAGATATTTTACACCAGATCAGGAATCACCTGTCTGTGCCTTTTCCTGGGTGCCATGCCAGGCGTGCAAAGCCAGCAAAGTATCTGCTGGGTGCTCTGTGGAATTCAGTGGAAGCACAACCATGTGGCCATGCCCAGAGTCTGGCAGTGCCCAATGACACCTGAGTTACTGTCCTTTACTTACTCTAACTGTGACTTCTTCAAATAAATAATTCAATAAGTTATTTTGTGAAAGTAGACCAAAAAGACAGCTACAATCCATTTACACTCAACTAGGGGAACACAACACACCTTTCTCTATGAGCTCCTCTGCTTTGTTGCTATCCCCTCCTTCCTAGCAGTCACGTTCAGGGCTGTCTCAGTCCAGCACCACCTGGACCCAAATGGGTTCTTGGAAAATGGTTTCCCTTCCCCAGATGAAGACCTGAGATACCAGTTGCTTCTTGCAAACGTCATCTCTTCCATTAATTATTCCCCTCACTTTTGCCTGCCCGTTGCTCCTTTTTAGTCGTCTCTTCCCTAATACCTTTTTGGTGACTAGAAGAGAACAGAAGCAGAGGAGATGATTCATACAAACTAAATTGAGGGTTGAACTTTGTTCAGTTCTGCATTTTTCTCTGAAACAGAGCAGGGGGGACTGCCAGCAGAGCCTCTTAAACCAGTCCATTCCCTCACTACCACCCCAATGCTACTCCCATTTTTCTGCAAGCCATAAGAGTCACTGTAAAGGAGGTGGTGATTTTTCTGTCATTCTGAGCCCAAAGAAAGTTTCTGGCTTGGCTGCATTCAAGGTGGCAAATTTAATTCTCTTCTCTTAACTGCTTCTTCACTAAATCTATGCTGCCTGCTAATCTCCTGCATCCCTGTAGAAAAGTCATGACTGAAGACTGAAGTTGTCAAAACATCACTTGTCTTTTCCACCAACACTGGTGGAAGCATGGCTGTGCTGAGCCAGAGCGGAGTTGAGCAAGCTTTGAGAAAGTCCCTGTTTCCAATTTAGCACAGCTCCCAGGAGGTATTACATTTCCTGGTGCAGAGCACAAAACGCTTTGAGATCCTCATGCACAAAGCCTTGTTGTTTTATTCATTTGTACTGCTGAGCAAATTCTCTTTTTGAGGCTTCCAGTGGGGAAATTTCCTCCAGTTTCTCCACAGCAGAGTCCAGATTAAATCTACCTTTACCCTCTTAAGGTCTAGAAAGCATGATTTCTTTAAAGACAGCCTTTATTTCCTGTACTCCTGGAAGATGTTTTTAATTGCAAGAAATACTCTCTTCCTAATTACAAAAGCATTTGAGCTCATCCTCTATTCAGTTGTGCTGGCAGAGCCTCCGGAAGAGTTCTCCAACCTGAAACTTCCAAGGAATCTGTTAGGAAACCCATCACATCTTCCAGATAACACACTGCCAGCTTTATTAAAAGAGCAATGCTCGAGCAGGCTTGCACTCGCATTGCAGTCATTCTTGGCACTTCTGCAGCCTCCTCCATCCAAGAATTCTGCACCACTCATTCCACTGGCTGCCTCTTCCTACCATCCCCACAAAGAATGTACCAAGCACCTCCCAGGATCACCTGGAGCACGTGATTTTTACAGCACCTCACGAACTGCATTTTTACAAAGATTCTCTGATGTCCTGCCCACTCCTCCCCAGGGAGCTGAGCAGAGCAGCAGCAGTTGGAGAGGGCTTTGTAGCAGCAGTGTGTGCAGGGGGGCTTCTCATGATCCCAGGACAGCCTCTCTGATGTCCCACATGTTTGACACAACTCTGTCCCCAAGCACTGGGCTACAGTTAACCAACTAGATCCCAAGGTTTTTCTTGAATTTTCCCCAGATTACAACCAGGGCAAGTTTGCTGCTGCTTCAAAACAATGTTTCTCTGATTACAACCTAGGCTGACAATTATAGTGATTTAAACCCTAACTAATTGTGAGGTACTTTGATCATGCTTAGCACAACTTGTGGTTTGTAGGCTGCAAATAGTTGAAAGGAACCCTTGGGTTCACAATTTCCTTAAATATAAATTGTATTTTGATATATAAGGTATGATTTAAATATTAAAATAAAGCTTGTGTTTGTTTTTTCCCTCATCCCATTTCTTCTTTGAATATTATTGCTGGTATAATTTTCTCTCCTTGAGCTTAATATTTACCACACAATTTGTTTTAGCTTAAACCTACTTTCCTTGTTCATTTGTTTTATTAAGAATAATTCTATAAAGGTGCTGTGGTTTTGTTTTGGGGTTTTTGTTTTGTTGGTTTGGGGGTTTTTGTAGCCATGAAAGTTTTTCTTTTGGGCTTTTCTTTTTGTGTTGTTGCTCAGAGAACATGGGTTGGCAGCACAAATGGCTTTCTCTGGGGCAGAGAGAAGGTATCCAGCAGCACTTGACCGTCTCCAGACAGGGTTCCTGAGAGAATCTCTGCAGGCTTTGCAGAAGTCCCAGCAGCAATTTGCACTGCACCAATTCAGCCCATGCAGTTTTTGTTAACGTAGCATATAGGCAGAAAATCCTTCTATTTCTCTCTCATTTCTTTGCATTTTTAAGAGTTTAGGACACTTGTTTTTACAACAGCAATGAGCTGCACCCGTTGGTTGCAGCCAAAACTCCTCTGCACATGGATCTGCCCTGCAGGTCACATTTGCCTGCAGCATTCCTTGAGTACAAGTGGTGCAAATGCTGATCCTCTTTAGGGAAATTTTCTCTTTCCCTTCATTATGTTCTGCTGCTTCTGCCCATTCCTGACACAACCCTCCATCCAGGGCAGCCCTGGACCTTTCCCATCTCCATCCCAGTGCGTGCTTGCTTTCAATAGGGTTGCAGGTATGAGTGGCTGGTTCAAAGGGAGGTGCACATGTTGGCCCCATCCCTGAACTGGCGCCTCTCTGCCTGGGAAACCTGAGAGTTTCTGTCCTTGCTTATGAACCGTGACATCTGCACATTCCTCGGGCGCTGACCCCCGGGGGCCAGAGGTCACCCCAAGGTCAAGCAGTTTCCTCTTTCACCACCAATAGAGACCTTGACTAGAGGTAAATTATGTTGCAGTTTAAGGAAATAATTTGAAACACTCTTGTAATTATAATAAATTTTGCTGTTTACATTTTAATCTTCAACCCTTTCACCCTCTGGTTCTCTTGTTTAAGAAAAAAATAGTGGGGAATTACATATTTAACAGAAAAATTCCTGCCACGGTGGACAGTTGAATAAATAGATGAAGTTCCAATAGCACAACAGCTCCAAGGTCTTTGTCTGCCTTCAGCATGAGCATGCACTTTTTAAAGTGCAAAATCTACTTACTCTTCAGATAAGTATGTTCATGCAGCAAGAATGGAAACATAATATTGTGTCAGGAATGTCACGTGATTCCCAATTCTCCATGTTGAGTAACGGTTAAGTTACTTCAAGAAAAATCTCGAGCACCTTACTCAGGCAAAATTCCAGTTGACACCAATGAAATTTTACAGTAAAACAGATTTTGACTCATGGCTGTGGCAAGAGCAGCTGTTTTCCTGAGCACACGTTGTCATTTGATCATTTTCTCTTGCAGCTCATAAGTGCTCATGGGCTTGGAAAACCTTTCTTTCAAAGGGAAATGATCAAATAATTGCTATAAAGTCCTGTTACTTTTCAGCTGGGTACCATTATTCCATCTGATATTTTAAAACAAGACCGTGGACACGTACAACAATTCCTCATTTATCCAATACACACTGTCATCTGAAAACTAAATTTAGAGCAACACAAGGAAGAAGCAGAGCAATTACATCAGTAAGGTCTATGGTGATGTTCAGAGTTGAGAGAATGAACACTTGAGGAGAGCAGAGAAAACAACAAAACTACTTGGCACAAACGAACACACAGGGCTTTCCTTACAAGGATATCTGAACTTTTTACCAATCACTACTCTGAAAGCAAATGTACTCAAGTTCCACCTGTAGGTGTGAGGGTGTTTGCAATCCTGCCTCACTTCAAGGACCCTGTTCGTGTGCTCCCATAGCATAAGCACACCACAACAGGGCCAAGGAAGCAAACAGGGCAAGTGCAGTTGAGATCTGCACTCCATAATCTGTGTTCTGTCCCACATGAGAGGTGTGTCTGAGGGCAGGCAACTTTGCTTCTCTTCTTTAGAAACAACACTTGCAAAGGAGATGCAACAATCACCTTCATAAATGCCTTGAGATTTACAATTGCAATCTGCTACTCTGAGCAACATTGTGTCTGTATTATTATTGCAGAATCCACATGTTTTGAAGACCTCGGATAACAACAGCTCATGAAGTGATAAACATTGTGTTTAACAAAGGAGAGAAAAGAAACACAGAGAAATAACACAGGCTAAAGGAACTCACTCACCCGCAAGCAGAGAGGAACCTGCAGCAAGGAACAGTCGGAATAAAGAGAAGTGGCCTAGACCTGCCAAACTTAAAACCTAGGTCCCATTGCAATGGGGCTTTCTGGGAAGAAGTTCCTATAACGGGAGGCTCCATGCAGCTGGGTAAGTGCTAAGGGGCTTTGCCTGCTGTAATGAATAGCTCACTAACACCAGGTGATCCTAAAGCATAGGCAAGACAAGGCACAACACAGGTTATGGGAAAGAGAAAAGGAATAAAAAAAAAGGAATAAGGAATCCCTGACCAATCAATTTTTTTGGTCTTCACATACTTGCTCCTGGGCTGGCCTGTGTGAGTGAGTGGTCTCTGCCACAGGAAGCTCCTGCCTTGTCAGTGCAGCTCTCTGCAGGGGCAGGGCCAAGGGGCTGCTTCAGTTCGACCCTCCCCAAGCACAGCCCTGGCTGCCCCACTGCTGCTCCCTCCCCACACTGAATTCTGTGAGCTGTGCAAGTGATGAACACGTGGGGAGCTGTCTCTCTGTCCTCAAATGAAATAACTTCTGGCCTGAAGGGGTAACAGTGGCAGACAGCAAGAGTGGACCTCTTCCTCTGCAGGAGGATGAGAATAAGGTGTCTCGTCTCTGCTTGAGAGCACAGGGAACAGCAAGACACTGCTCTGAAATGTGGCACAATTCTATAGCCAGTGAGTGCCATCTTTGTGTTGGCAAGACATGATCTAAGTCTGTCTGTCGTTTCTTTTTCATCCTGGGCTGCCCTTCTCTGGCCACCTGGAACTGGGTGCCAATGTCTTGGTCTCTTGTCTTGCCAGAAAAAAAGAATTATCTTGTAGCAAGCACTGAGGATAGTGTTTGAATAGACACTCTCCTTTGAGACACACAGGCAACCTCCTCAACGACAACTGTTTTGTCCAAAAGTGCCATTCCAATCCTCACACTGAGCCACATCAATGGTTTCAACAGGAGACACTGTTGGCTGGGTAGGAGCTGGAAGCTCTCCAGACCTCTGTTCTGGACTTTAGCGGAAAATCTGTTTCTTTAGCACTCTGGTGTACTTTTTGTGCTGCACTGACACAGCCTGACAGTGTAATTCTACCTGCACTCAAAATCAGCAGCTAAAGTCTCACTGCTTTCAGATGGAAATTGTTCCAAGCTCTTAATCTTAATTAAGTGTCCAAATTAGAAATTAATCAGCCTTCCATGTTCAAAGAGTTGGAAACAGTGATACTCTGTGTCCTCTTTAAACATGACAAATGAACCGTTTCTAAACACAGTGTATAAAGCAAACCTGTACAGAAAAGCATTGAGCTGGTACACAGGCAGTAAAATAGAAACTCCTCTACATTGGACAGTACTGCTAAATCTGGTCAGTTCCCAGATCTGGCATTACTGACAGTCTGTGCAGAGTAAAGGAAATGAAACTTGGCTTCTGCAGTCCTCACTTTCCAGTCATAATGCCCATCTGTTGCTGAAAGATTTCTGAAAAGCAAACTCCATCTCTCAGTGCAGAGGATGTCCCGGTAATAGCTGAAATACAACTACAGGGACTGAGAGATATTTCCCCATCCTCAGTTTCTATGAGTACATTAAAATAAAACAGTCCCTTGATTTGGGACAAACCTAAGTAGATTATTCTTTTGGTGTACTGTGGCCTAAGTTATTTTGATGATAGGATATCACAGAAATCATGCAGGAGTTTCCAAGGATCCTCCCAAGGAGTAGCAAATATCTGTCATTCCTATCAATAGTACTCATAAAACTCAGCAGCAGTGCTGATCTAGAGTCCCACTGCACGGATGTGCATCAGTGGAAACACTATCAGACTCTTCACAAAAATGAAATGTTTTATTGTTTAACTCCTATGAGGCTTTAGGAAACAATGTCAAGGAAGAAAAGGCAAGTGAAAACCTGTCAATAGGCTGGACCACATTTTTGTCCAGCCTGGGGCTGAACTCAAAATCCCACAGTTACTTTCCCCACAGGAGATGTTGTCTCAGTCAAATTCTAGAGACGTGTTTCTCTGGGAATTCAGCCACGGGACTCCTGTCCTGCATTAGCTGCAAACATGAGACAAAAGGATATAACTGAAATCCAAGAAGCCTGGACTATGGACACGCCAGATTAGGAAAGCATCAGGGTACTGTGATCATCGGCAATCTCAGTGTCAAGTGCTAAGAACATGTATTTAAGCAGATTCGCGTTCTGAGGATCCTCTCATTAATTTTTCTGTTGCCCAAGACACAGTTTATAAGATTCATGATCAAAACTTCAGCTCCCTTTCCCATCTTCTCTCCAGAGAGCTCTATGTCCCTCACACAGCTAACCAGCTGGCATGGATATGACGAGTAGAGACCAAGATGTTTGCTTTTCCCAGGAACATTTAAGTACAGGACAGATCAGGGTAAGATGTGTCTGTGATTTTATCCTCCAAGAAGGAAGCAAATGTCCCAGCGACAGACTCACAGGAACCCAGTATTACTCAGAGCATTTTCTCTTTTTACATCTAAACATAATGATCATGCACGACCAAGTTGTAGTCATGTCACAATAAGGATGTTCCCCCACAGGGAGATGGATGGAGGGGCAGAAGGACAGATGTGGAAACATTCCCCTCAGAACCTTTCTACCCAGCTGAGCCAGGTCCAAAGTGCCAGTGATGGCTGTACAGCACAGGAAAAGGCAAATGGAGCTTCTCTCCAAGAAGCATCCAAGTTCTTTCCCTTTCTTAGCAGAATGATTTTAGAAACCTGCTCCTTCCCTACCTGGAGACATCTGAAGTCTTTATTTTCCATGTCATTGTGTGAAAGTGTTTAGGTTGGTCTGGAGAATGCTTCCATCCCTCCTTTCTGATCATTTGTTCTCTTCTCTTACCTCCCCTAGTTTTAGTTCCTTTCTTACAATTGATTACTATATCTCCAGCTTTCCTTTTAGTTTAGTGATTAGAAGTCTGAGAGAGAGGGTTTTGCATCACAGCGTCAAAGACTCAATTTCATTCATTCTAGCTACTTTCTCTTTCTTGAAATAGCAAAATTAGCTATTAAAGTATTTTGGTGGATACTCAAACAAAACTCAGCTGGAGCTTAGGTATTCCTGTGGACCACAGCAGAGTGTGGTGAGGAAGGGAATGGAGAGAGCAGCTGATTTATCTTTTTAACCCCCAGATTTCTGTCAGTGTCTGGTACTTAGATGGAAAGATAAATATGCTGCCTACTCTCAATGTGTTGTCGTGGTCACCGCCAAAGCAAAAACTGGTTGTACTGGGATCAACTCCATGCCTGAGCTTTAAAGAAGTCAGAGGAGCAGGAGTGGTCGGTCCCAGCCAACACTCAAAGGAAAACCAGAGCACAGAGAGAATGCTCTGGCACAGAGCAGCTGAGCTGACATGCTTCATGTTCACTTCTGCCTGACTCCAAATGGACACTCAGCTGTTCAGCCAAGGCTGCCTGCAGCAGTAAAAGGGCTCTAACCCCTGTGGTGCTTGTACAGGATAAACTTTGCCCACTCTCTGCTTTATTGAAACAGCTATTCCCCTCCTAAATAAGTGCAAGCTGCTTGGGCTCTGACATTTCTCTCGCTTATCCTTCCTGCAAGACACACAGTTCAGGAGCCCTACTTCTCCTTCTGTTCAGGCAGTGCAGATTATTCATGTCTCTGTTGTCTGACTTAACCCTTTTCAGCTCCTGTATCCCCATCAAACGCAGAACTTTTGTTCTGTTGTGTATGACAGTGCTGTTGGGATCTCCTGATGCACTTGACATCTAAAGGAGGGAACTGCACATTTTCATAGGAACTGAAAAAACCATGGTAGAGAAAAGAAGGATTTCAGTCACATCTCATATACAAGTGTTGCCTTACAATGAGCATGTAAAGCACCTGGCACCAGAAGCCCCCACCCCATCCACTGCTGGGAGGCACAGTGGCAATGAGGGAACAGTGGAAATCTCACCAGGACAGATATTTGTGCGAGTGACCTGTTCAGCCAGTGAAATAGTTTTGAACAACAAGACAGCTTTTTTCAGTCTGAAGAAATCGGTACGTTCACCCCAGCCATTATTTATTTTACAAGTGTCCTGCATATAATGAAAGGAACAATCTTTCTTACCATCTGCCTTGCTGAAAGGCACATTTTGTGTGTCGAACAGTTTCAGAGAGCTAATGGCAAAGTGCACATTACTAGCCCAGCAGTGAAAGCATTTGTAAACATCATCATCATCAAAGAGGCCTAGAGCTGCAAAGGCTGTTTTTTGCCTTGTGAGTTTATGTCTGTAAATGACTAATTGGTAAAGTTTTATCTGCAGAAGGTGGTTGGTGGTGGAAGATATTTACAAGAAAGAAAAGCAGGAAATAATTTATCTTGAGAAGCTGAATCTAATCTGAGATGTTCGTGAATTAAAATCAGTTTTAGAAATGGGTCTATTTTCTTTTTTAAAAATATATAAAAAATACAATTTTACTTTTCATTAAATGAGAAATGGGAATGGACAGCCAGAGGGTGTAAAAAACTGGAAAACAGGTGTGAGTGAGACTATATGTCTCTGTCATTTAGATCACACAGGAGACACCACACAGGAGTGTTTTGAGATGGAGGAGATGAGCACTTGCACCCACTTGCTGCACTTGCCATTAATTTATTAAAGCCAAAGAAGATACCACATTTTGAGGGAAACAACAGCTTCACTGTGGAAATAACCACTTAGATTTCATTGCATTATTTAGCATAACCTCCAAATATTCTTCTTCTTTGAAACAAAACCAAAAAGGAAGAAAAAGGTATTGCAGGCTGGAGAGCAGTGTTTTCCTTTAGTTGTTAAAGTAACTTCAGATGAGCTTGGTGTTTAGTCTCCACTGCAGGAAATATTGCTCTACCTGTCTGAAATAGTTCTTATCAGGAAAATAATGCTCGCTACCTCAGCTGAAAAATCAAGAGGTGACTCTTTAAAACTCTAAAAAGTACCCAAAATAAAGGAACAACAAAGATGCTGGAATCCCCGTTAGCTAAAGGGCCTCCTAGGCTTTCATTGGGTTATGGATGTGTTTAACTAATACAAAACATTGCCCAGTCTGATTCCTGTCCTAGAAGCAAAATAGGGATAATTTAGTATCAGGAGTGATTAATGTCATTTACTTACCCATTTTGTTATAGCTGTTACTGAATTTAAAATGCTACTCACAAATTAAATATTTTACAACCATTTTGCTCCTAATTAGTTGCAGATCACAGATTTCCTTTAAACATAATGGTGGTTTAGGTGGTAGGGTTTGCAATGCACATTGTTTTTTTACAATTGCTTCTGACATTTTGAGAATTTGTTTAATTTTGATTAATTTCAGTTAAATGAGATGAGAGTGTACAGTCTCTTTGGAATGGTCTGTTGTTTCAAAGTGTAGTTTAAGTGCACAACATCCTTTAGCTATTAATTTGCACACTTTGCCATATACATGTAGGACTTTAAGAGTTGGAATTAATGTAGCTTAAAGAGATGTTATCTTGATTGTTATTTGGATAAGGACAGTTTAACATACCCTTAATAAAATCAAATATCCTGTCACATAATGATCCTAAACTTTTAGGGATTTCTTTGATGATATCTTTTAATAAGAAGTTAATTTTGAATGAGAAATAGTGAAGTAGAGAGTGCACATTCTCTATATGAGCAGCAGAGAAAAGCAGGTTACTTTTTTCTGGCTGCTAATAGCAATTTTAGGATGCCAGGGACTTCTGAATGTTTTGCTGAAGCCAAGGTAGGTCTGCCAAGAGACAGGTAAAAGTAGTCAACAAACTTGATAATCTATCTGGGTCTTCCCCCGTTAGAACAAAGTTTATGTGTATACTTGGAACAAACCTTAATAGCTTGTTCAAAATGTTATCAAGGTGTTCTTACTGTGTGGTGGCTTTCTTTTTGTTTTTGTCTTCTTTTATTTTGTTTTGTTTAAATCACAGTTGTTCTACACCTTTATTCTCTTAAAAGTTTACATGGCAAAGAGAAAAACAGTCTGAGCTGGAACATAATGATGACTGAAGTTTCCACTGTCAGGTCTTAACAGAGAAAATTTTCTCTTAAATTCTGGACTTTTAAAAGGATTTTGGCGGTGTTCACAGCACCAAAGTAGTTTCCTTCTAAGCTTAGATAAAAAAGAAAAAGTGTTATCTCTGGTTTCTGCCGCAAAGGCACCTCTTCATTGGTGGTATTAAATCAAGTATTTGGAAGAACTGCTGAACTGATTCTGCCCTGAGAATCTCTAGTTCCCTGTAAATATTGTCCACACAAAAATCAAAGCTTCCTTGAAGGTAGTGCTACTTCCTCCCAGTTTCAATCTGCCTGGTGGAATTGCCCAGTCATGAAATCCTTCAAACCTCCTCTGACCATATGAGTAGCTGCTGTCCCTTCCTCCCCTTCCTACAGCAGCTCTGCCATGTGACAACCTTTGCCCACCTCAAAGCGTGTGTGATGTGCTACAGCAACCACGCACAGGCTGTATTTGCCCCTTCCTTCCCAAATTCAAACATTTGCTCCCTGATCATCCAAATATTGATTTAAACAGTCTTTGATGTCATTTGGGGAAAAGCATTTGAATGTTTTAAATGTGGACTCAGCCCACTACAAGGAATACTCAAAGCATTGAGACAAACAGGGACCCTTTGCACTCTGTTAGCTAATGTCATATTCCCTGCAGCATTTGCTAAAATCATCTAGTCACAAAGATAACAGTGTGGATAAGGAATATTTTTAAATGTTTTGAAAAGGCACTGTTATCTGTTTGATCTTAACAGATGACTTCTACAATCTGAATTCCATCTCCACGATAGAAAAAGCTCCTATTCTGTAAGAGAGTGTTTATAGAGGACCATACATATCTGAATTTGTCCTGGGTTTGGTCACAGGCTCTTGACTAGTTTAAGCTCTGATTGAAAAATTAGTTCTTTTTGTGGGTTGTTATTTTCCAGGTACAGATTTCAATTAGCACGAAGAAGCTCTCATTCTCACATAAATGTTCCCAGCTCCAGATTGGTATATTTAACCAGGACTTCCCAGCTCCTTAGTGTATAAACACCAAAATTTCATTGCTATTTTTCCCCCATTGACATGAAAGGCAAACATAAACATGCTCAAGAGCTAGCAGTGTTGACTGAAATATTTCTAAAGGGTCTTTTACACCTAAAGCACCCTCCACTTTCCTGTGGTTAAATGCACAATGTGTGTGAGATATGAAACAAAGAAATTCTGTAATTACAAAGATAATTTCTCAGGGCTTATTAATTCATTTCTTTTCATTTTTCCTCTTGTGTCAATAAAGTCTTGCTTAATTAATTCAGCATCTTTCGTTACAAGCAATGAGGAATACTAAATTATAACGAAAGGTAGGTGCTCTCCTTGGTTAACCAGAGGTGCCTGAAAACTGGGTGTGAACTTTTAAGTGATATTTTAAATATAATTGAACCAGTAATCCTTGATGTACTTGAATAACTGGCACACAACTTGAGAAAAAATAATTTAGTAAAATGCCAATAATTATTGTTTTGGATTTGTGAGAAGAGCAAACCACACAAGTTGTAAGGGAAGGGGAAATTAATCTCGAAACAAAGTTTTTAATAAACATTGTTTAAAATTAAGCTTCACTGGTGCTAGTGTGGAATACAAAGATTAAATTTAACTTTGGAAGCATTCACTAAGTCTGCAAGCTTAAAACGAAGTTATATTGGTTAACAGCTAAAAGCAATGGAAATGAGTTTTGAATCCAGTTCTAGACTGCAATTCAGTAGCAAGCCAAGCAAAGCTGTGAACATTTCTATCTGCAGTTTTCTACTTTGTTTTGAAAGGACAGTTTATGAGATAGTCCAGCTAAGACCACAGCCACATGTTCACCCCTCTAAAACACCCGAATTTGACCTGAAGCTTCATGAGCCCTTTAAACTCAACTGTTTGATAAGCAAACCATAATTTCATAATTCCATTTATATAGATCAGCTCCTTTTAAATATACCAAGTGCGTCTGCACAAGTTTTTACTGGTGGGGTTTTAGAGTTAGAAAAGGGGAGGCTGATTTCAAAATTTAGCAGAGAAACAAAAAGCTCTGCTAACTCTGCCCAGAGACTGCTCTGACACCTCAACAAACACAGAAGTACCATCATGTTTAGCACCTATTTTACAGCTACCAAAAGAAAGAGAAAACCTTTATAATTATTTCTTTTCATATTAAATTCTTAACTCAGAAGTGAGATGTGACCCTTAGATAAATCTCCCATAATACCTCACAGATTCCTCCCATTTGGTCAGGACTAACAGAATCATATTAATTGGCAATTCTGCTTGGGGGTGGGAAAGAGGTGGGTTTTTCTTCAGTTACTTTTCTTGAATGTCAGATTAGTGCCCTAAAATGCCTGGCAGATAAATACTCTGCAGTTTTCAAACAAATGAAATTCCAAAATAGTTTGTTAAGGTGAATTCAGTGAATGAAGGAAATAATCATCCTTTTTTTTCATGCTCTCTGAACTGCAAGTCATTTGCTTTATTTTATTTTAGGTTGGTGTTGAGGGGTTTTTTTAACTATTTGGGAAAAAAAACCCCAAAAACCAAAAAACAAACCAACTAAGAAACAGATTTGGAAAGAAGGAAAGAACTGAGTCCTATGTTCGGCTTCTTATTAAGTTTTGTGGATTGTCTTAATTTAAAAATAATTAAAATAAAATAATCTGAATGTTCTTCTTGACACTAAAACAAAGAGTACACTCCTGAAACACTGGGAGTGTAGGTTTTGTAGCTGTAGTGCTCTCCTAAAACAATGACTCAAATCCGTCACAGCCCAGCTCCCTCCTCTCCCTGCCTGTCTGAAAGCACATTTTAATTGCTTGGTAAAGCAAAAGGACATTTAAATTTTGTTCCAAAAAGAGCTTAAAATACAAACACACAGAATTTTGGAGATGAGCATGTCCTAGGGATTTTAGAAAGGCATTTTATTTTGCAAATATTTTGTTTTAAAATGTACGTACAAAAGCTTGTAGAATGTTGAAAGGATAAACTTCCTGAAATTATCTAATAATGAAAAAAGTTATTTCTATTTAAAGTCTTGTTTGTTACTTAGAAACATGGGGTTTCCTAAAAAGAAATCGTCCTCGAGAATTTCCTACTGCATATTCTGGACAAGATAGAAATAATTGTTACACATTAGTATGAATTAATACAAAATGTTTGGGCAGTTTGTTGTAATAAAATCATTAAATAAAATCAGTAAGCATTTGAACTAGGATTTAATAAGAACTTTGAACTAGGATTTTTACACTAAACTGTATATTAAAACATGCTATTTAATCTGATAGTGAATATTAGATTTAAAAATAATTTTAAATACTCTTCATGGTTTTTTTTCCATGTACAGCTCCACTTAAATTATCTCATTCAAAGTAGTGCACTTTTGAACCACTAAACTCATTCTTAAGTTAGTGTTACACTGATAAACTAATTTCAAACAAATGTTACTCAGTGCCAACACACAATTTCAACAAGAAGAAGAATTACAACAACAAATACCAAACAAACTATTTGACTGCTTGAGCCTCTGTGAAATCTGAGAAAGGTGGATTTCTCAAACAATTATTATAGGAACTTCGGGTTGTTTGTTCGTTTGGAGCTTTTTTCTGTTTGATGAAGACCTTTTACTGATGAAACACTTTCAGGTTAGGTTTTGGTTTTAAATTCTAGATTAAAATGAAACTTCAAGGCACAGCTATGAATTTTCTTTAAAATGATGACTCAAAATTACTTGCTTTCTAAGGAGAGAACATAACTATTTGCTTTTATACCCATGCCAAACCTCTGCAGTATTTCTTTGAGCTAACCTTTATCCCCTTTCTGGACTTGTATTGGTCTCTGCTAGAAAGCAAGTCAGCTGTAATTACTTACAGGTGAGTTATTCCATCCTAATGAAATAGCTCTATGAAAACGATGTTATTGAATTGAAATGTAGATGGCAGAAACACATTGATGTATTTTGCATGGATTTTTAAATGCTTAACAATTGTTCCCTCTCCCCTCAGTGCTAAAGAAATTAAGATCCAGCAGAGAGAGAAGTGAACGTGAAGTTCACTTGTAACTTAGACTGGTATCATTTTCGCACAATTTAGGGACAGAATGAAAAATAAACTCAGCTTAATAGTTTCCTAATAAAATGTCTCAATTTCTTTATTTCAAAAACCCCAGTGCTGGTCACAGTGAGGCACAACACATACTCTTACCTTCAGCCTGACATTAACTGAAAGATGAATTTGTTTACTCTGTTGTGCTTTTTTAAAAAATGTGGATAACTCCACCCATAACCCTACAACTTCCCACTCACACAGTCCTTTTTAACCTTTTAAGCACTGCTTCTGACCCTCCATCCTCCCTGCCACTGGAGCAGGCATTTTCAAGCCACATCCATTTTTATTGACCAGAACCACACTGAAACCTCCAGCTCCCAACTGCAGCCCCCTCTGAAAGTGTCCCCAACAGCTGTAAAAATAGGGGCTCTTTCCACACCAGCCTGACACTGCCTCTGCCCTGGTTTGGCAAACGGAACCAACTGCCCCCTGCATTTGTCTGCAGGGAGAGGTGGCTTTTCTGGGGCTCTTTTTCCCCTCTCTCTCCCTGTATAGGTATATGTGTGTGTGTGTGTGTGTGTGTGTGTATAAAATTATTTTTTGTGTGAGAGAGGGACAGGATTTTGTTTTGTTTTTACAGCAGCCATCCAGAGCTCTGGGTATTGATTTTCGGGCACATGAAAGGGATTTTTTACAGGCCTTCCCTGTGGAAGGGAGCAGCAGTAAAAGGTGATACCACCCACTCCGAAGGAATGCTGTGCATGCAATTAGGAGCAAGCTCCCAGCCAGGGGGTTAGAATTCAAAGCAAGGGAAAAGCTCCCCACCTCCCACAAACAACAAATCCATTAAAACTACCAAAACCATCAATACTGATCAATGCATCCAGGGGCCATTAACTATTTCGGTGCTCGGGGTTTTTCCCCCTCGCTCCTTCACACTCCTCCTTCCACGGCTCCATCGTCCCGGGGGCCGCACCCCTGTGCTGAACTCCCCCACTTTTGGCTCGCTGGCGGATGGTTTGACCACTTTTCCCCGCTCCCGGAGCCGTCCGGGCAGTGCCGGCGCTGAAGCAGCCTCATTAAATACCATTAAGTGCCACTGACTTCAAAGGGCTGGTCAGGAGCGGCAGGAGCGCGGGGCCGGCTCCGGGCGCTGGGGCAGCGGCCCCGGGGCAGCCCCGGCCGCCTCCTGNGGCTCCGCCGGCCCGGCCCGGCCCGGCTCGGAGCGGCCGGAGCGAGGCAGCGCCCAGGGGTAGCAGCGAAGTGGTTAATCAATACCAGGGCTGCAGGCAGAGGAGGGGCGGGGTGGAAGGGGGATAAAAAATGCAGAAAGGAAGGAAATGGAGGGAGTGAGAATTAGACTCACTATAAAACCTCCTCATTCTGATTTACAAAAGAGGGAGGGGGGAGAGATGGGGGACGAGTAAAGAGGGGGGAGAAGAAAATGTGAGCCGAGGAGCACAAAGCCCCTCTTTCCTGTAGCGGGGATGTGTGCCGGGGTTTGGGCTAGAGATATGTTTAACTGCGGGTCCGGAGCCGCGGTGGGATCCGGGGGCAAAAGCACATCAATGTAAAACCGATGGAATTAAACTGATTTTTGCATTAGCTACGTCCCCATTTTTTTTTTCCTCCCATCCAATCCCTCATTCATAACTCGCATTTAGTGACTGGTTTTCTCATTGCCGCTCCCCTCCCTCTCGGACACTGTCAAGTCGAGCACAAGAGCCTGCTTTGTAGAGGTTTGATCAGGAGAGAGCTGAGCTCTTTGGGCTGGCTGCATTTCGGTTACATTCAATCACTTTTGAAGCTATCGATTGGATATGTTTATGGAGAATGTAAGGTATTTTTGGCCATCTGCTAGCTAGGAAATTATTAAGATTACTTATTTTTAGTGAAAGGTACGAGATTTCTCTGCCTTTCTTGTTTTCCTGCAGATAGGAAAATATCCTGAAGAAAATATTTCATTTTTACTACATGAAAACGATTGTTCAGTCTAAATAAAGATGTGGTTGGTGGGAGTGAGTTTGGGTGCATTTAAAACTTTTAGAAATCGTTTCTGACAGCTTTTAAATTACTAAAATGTTTGGGGGGATGCCTTTTTGTTGTGAATAATGCTTTTGGTTTTGTTTGTTTGGTTTTTTTAACTTAAAAATGCCTTTAACAAGTTGCATTTGTTGAAAAACTACAACAATCTGGGGAAAAATAAAGAAACAATTTGAATTTCAGTGATATGTAGATACATATATCTGGAGAGGGAAATGCATACATATAATACCTTTAAACTGTTTTATTCTCATGTGTCTGAATTTTCATTCAAAGAAAACTTTTTTTTTTTTGTAAACTATTTGGGTAAAAATATGGGAATATTGAAATCTCCCATATTCAAGGGGCAAGTTTTAGGATCATTCAAATCAGTGTTTAAATAAAGGGTCCACTTAATTTTTCATGTTAGTGTGTTAAAACAGAAAAGTCAAGGTAGCTGTGCTAAATGAGAAGAGAATTATGATTTTAGCTGATCTCAGAGGGGACTTTGATTTCCAGCCCCTCTGAAGGAGTGGTACTGATTTTTTGAAGTTGAAGCAAACTAAAAGTCCAATCTGTTTAAGTTTAAACATGAATAGTCAATGCTTCCCTGTGAACACTTTATGAATCTATTTGTTCCTCTCTCCCATGGAGTTTTATCAATTAGTTTTGAATCCAACCTTACAGTTTCATCCACAGAAGCAAATGTTTGCAGCTAGAGAGCTGGGAATAAAAGACAAAACACAAAATGCAAATCAATCCTTCCTATATGTAGCAATCTTCCACAAGGATGAAGTTTAAAGTTAATTTATAACCACTTCTGTAAATATCTTCTGTGCAACTTCTGTGAAATTTTCCTTGCCCTCCTCTCTTCTCTTTGTTTCTGCCTGTCACCCACACCCACAAAGCATATGCATGTTCAAGACCTAATTAAGAGGGGTTTATATGAGTTTATACATGTGTTTTCACACAGACGGTAACGCTGGAGCGTGTTACCGTGCTGCTCGTGTGGGACTGCATTAACCTTGCAGATGGGGAGAGTATTATGAAAGAAATCGTAATTAATAGCATTAAGAAGCTGATTAAAATAAAAAACGCGTTATTGCAGCGGGGGTCTCATTAAGGAATAGTCATGCCTGTCTGCCACAGATTTAAGAACTTGCAGCCACAAGGCCTTGAACTGAGGCAGCTCCAGTTTAAGCAAACGCAGCAGAGACTCCACCCCCAGTGACATCAGATTGAGTTACACTGCAAAAACACCCCAAGATCTGGGAAAAAAAAATTAGCTTTTCTCCCTCCCCTCCTTGATGTTTAAAAATTATAAAAACGCCGTTCTTCTCCAGTATTGGACAGTTGCAAGGAGCCCTTCTTGAAAGCAAACTAATAGCAGAACAAATGTCTTTCCTCAGCCTTCCTTTCCAAAGGGAGGGGAGAGCACAACTGCACATTTGCAGCAAAACACCACCAAAAAAATCCAAAGAATTCCCCAGTGTCCCCCAGCCCTGAAACACGAAATTTAAATCAATTAATCCAGCATTACAACAGAGCAATCCTCCTTTTGCAGAGCAGGAAGAAGCCCGTGGAAAGGGCTGTGGTGCACAGTGACAGATCTGGGGCTGGAGACCGAGGCGATGGGGACCTTTCATTAATTTTATTTGCAGTTTGTTCAAAGTTTAGCTGACAAACCCGTTTGTAGTTTGCTGTAAAGTTACACATTTTTCACGTAAACATGCAAGGCAGTTGCCTTTCTCTAGGATGTGTCATTTCCTGTGTAGCTATAATAATATATTAAGTAAAGGGATAGCAATGAATTTACATATTTACATATGTATAGACGCTTGTGCATGTGAAAGCAGCAGAAATCGGCAAAAAGCATTTTGTTAAAAAGTTCGGGAAATGACCACATTGAAATAAGAAACAGGCTACAAATATTCTTGGCATTCAAGACAAGGCTGGCAAGGAAAGATTTACAGAGAAGAGTGTGGGACAGGAAAGGCTCGGTGTTTAAAGATTCGGGGAGGTGGATGTCATGCTCAGGACACAGGTCACCAAAAAGAGCTACAAAACCAACTTAGTTCTTACCTGCTCCCCACGGGCTTTATTTTACTCTGAATCGTGCAATGCTAAACGTGTGGCAAGACATAAGGAGACTCTCTGGCGACTGATAGCGAGCTGAAGGAATTAACTGCAGGGATATAGGGGCTCACCTTTGCTCCAGGAAGGACATCTTTCTTTTTGCTTTAAGATATCTACTTTTTTTTTTTTTTTTTTTTTTTTTTCCNTTTTTTTTTTTTTTTTACCCCAAGCAGTAAAGTGTCAAATCCACAAAGGAAGCGATATAATTAGTGCTGGTACCTACTACAAACTCGGATCTCTGAAGAGAGACCACTGCAGCTTTTCAAATGTCTACCATTTTGAAATCAGAAAAACATTTTCTAACAGACAGAAGAATCCCTCTTGAATCCCCCCTGGCCCTTTTGAATTCACGCCCTGCCTTACATCAAACGCTTTTTTGCTGATTAACTGCACAATCAGGTCCCTGCAGATCAGGGGAAGAATGGAGAAGAGAAAAGCAACCTCTTTTCCAGAGAACAATACCATTATTTCAGCTCCATTGGACAGGAATGTGTGATTTCACAGCCCACTGCCCTTCTCTCCCATCTCCAAAAACACTGCCAGAGATCCACTGCTCCAAGTCCCCACCCATTAGTATCCAGATCCAGCATTTACAACTTGGGTTCAATGTTTGTGCGTGGGGGGCTACACAAATATATGCATACATATATGGAGAAAATGTCCAAATCAGAACCAACTCCCAAGCCCAAGAATAGATACAAAGGAAGTTTAGTTTATTTTTAAAAATAGCTAATATCTTTCTTGTTTTATAATGTAAAATTTTAGTTCACACGGACACAAGTTATATTTTTGGGCTGGATTTGGTATGAACATAAAGAACAAATGAAAGGAAAGGATGTTTTAAAATCAAAATAATAATTTAGAACGAAATACACTGTTTTGTTTTGGTTTTAAAAACAGGTAACCTAATAAAATGCTAGTAAATACAGTTGAAATTTAAACAAAGGCTTCATACCCACAAAAGTGTATGAAAGTTTAGTGCTTTCTCATTCAGTTTGCCCATAAATTGTTCCCACTGATGTATGGAAACATTTCCATTTTACAAACATCTGTTGAAATCAATTGCTGAAGAACTAAGGAACTGTGTATTTGGAAGGGGAAGCAACTGCACAGTCGTGAGATTGTTAGTTAACAATATGGCAGAAACCTTTCTAAAAAAGAGACTCACCAAGACCTTTCCCTGTGAGAGGGACTCTCAGAGTCAATGACTCTCTCAGTCTTTTTTGATTAACGTTTCAACGATTCTTCTGTTTTACAATTTGCAGGGCAAGAGAAATGCTAGAGACCTTCCCTCCTTAGCCCTTAAACTTTGATATCTCCAGATTTCAGCTCAGCCGCGCGTACAAAAGGAAAAGCTCTTGTCATGAAAGTGCACTGAAGTGACCTGGTGTGTTTCAGTCGGTCACAATTAAATCCCCTGCTTGGCTCAGCCCGCGGCTGCGGGAGGAGCGGGAGGGGAGCGCGGCCGTCCAGGGCGCTGCCCGCCGCTCCGGGAGGGAGCTGAGCAGCCTCTCCCGTGGGCACGCACCCACCGAGCCTCCCCCGTAAACGCTCCCCACCCACAGCAATAATTACTATTCTAAATTTGACTAATTTAGCGGTTTCTTTTGCCCGAGCAGAGGCTGCTTTTCTAATTGAGGGAAAGAGGTCCAGCTTTGAAACAGAAATAGACACAAAATAGTTGCAACCTCTTGGGCAGAGCAGCCCCCACCCCCACCCCCAGCCCCCCCGACCACACCTCTCCGATCCGGGACGGCTGGGGATCAGTTTTGTTCCCCCAACACCAGCACTGCCGAACAAAAGAGAGAGAAAGAGAGAGAAAATAATATTTGCTCAGGTCCCCCCTCTGTTCGCCTTTGATTTATCTGTTTACAACCAGGACCCCCTCAGCTGAAACAAAAAATCAATGAAAATGTAGTTGGAGAAAAGGCGGGCAAACTACTGAAAAAAAAAAATTTGTGAATGGAAGAATGTGTTTGTGCATTCATTGTTAAAATAAAGAGCGTGCCGTGACGTGGCCACCGGGGCGCCAATGGACGGCGGGGTAATATTTTTAAACATCCTCCCCGGCAGCCAATGGCGGAGGCGGTGGCAAAGACTAGCGCAGGGCCGGGCCAATGGCGGGGGAGGTATGCTAATGAGGAGTTGGTCAGGCAGGAGCTGAATGTCAACTAGTCAAAGATGGAGGCTGGAGCGGGGAGGCCATGAGGTTGGTACCGGAGGATTTGCCCACGTTCGGATCGATCAGGGACCCGCGCCGAGGCGCGCCCGGGGCGGCGGCGGCGGGAGGCGGGCGGGGGGCTGCGGAGCCACGCCGCTCTCGCCGCCTNGGGGGCCGAGCGGCGCCCCCCGCCCGGGGCAGCGAGGGCGCGGGGCGGGGGACCCGGCGGGAACCACGGGGCCGGGCGGGGGAGGGGGAGCCGCTTGACGGCGGCGCCCCTCGCCCACCTCCCGTGCGGAGGCTCCCCGGCGGGGCCGTGCGCTTCCCGGAGAGGTTTCCACGCGCAGCGGGCAGTGCGGGAGCCCTTTCCTCCCGCATTGTAAGTGTGGCGATTCCCCGAGTGAAGTTTGGCTGGTCGGTTTGCGTTCTGGCGTGCGATCGATACGAGGCGTTGAAAACAGCGGGCGGCCGGAGCCGCCGAGGGCGGCAGCGGGGCTGGGGATAAAACTTGGGAGCGGCAGGAGCGGGGAATGGGCGCCTGTGCCCGCCGGGAGCGGAGCGGGGAGCGGGGACGGCACGAAGCGCATCGCCCCTGCGCCGAGCAGCGCCGGGAGAGAGACGAGTGCCGGCGGGCTGGGCTGGAAACCTCTAGATAGTGGTGAGCTTTTTTCCCCCTTTCCTCCTCTCAAACATTTCACCTATGCAAACACTCCTGAGAAACGGAGTGGGATCCCACGAATGAAATCCCTGTCGCCGGAGCCGAGCGCTCCCTCCCCACCCCCAGCTCGCGCGAGGGCTGTTTCACGGGAGGGTTCGCGGCTGCTGCTCGCTCTCATTGTGCCACAGCGCTCCTCCTGCAAAATACTATTCGCATTTTTAAATGTAGCAAAACTCCTATCTGTCTAGATACCACGTAGAATTGTTTTCCTAAACGATCCTGTTTTAGAAGCTCCCTCTTTATTTTTTCTTTTTTTTTTTTTTTGCTAAAACCCCCGAAGAGAGCGAAGCAATAAGTCACATGCTATCTCCAGCCAGTATTTATATTGGCTTAATATTTAAATCTCGTAAAAGTAATGCTTTGCTTAAATAGTCCAGAGTTTTTGCAATAAACCAGGGTGCGCAGCCCAAAGTGTTTCTTTGGCATTCTTGCACTTTGCCCCAATTCCGCTCTGTTTCCCTCCAGTGTGTGGTCTTTGAGTTGTGTAAGGAAAGCTCATACCCTCAAACACAGACCTGGTGCTCTGGAATTAAAAAAACTTCCTAAGGTTTAACGCAAATTCTTTTAGTTTTCTTTTTCTTTCCCTCTTTCTCTCTCTTTATTTTTTCCTTTTTTTAAAAAAAAAAAACCTCTCCAAACCAGCCTAGGTTTCTGGATTAGGGGTAAATTATTGTTAAAAAAAAAAATGGAGGAAAAATTAAAATGAAGGGAGAAAGCAAGAATGATACAATTTAAGATTGGGACGTTTCCAAATCAATTGGCTTTGTGTTAATACTACTATGATAAAGTGACAACTAGAATTCATGTAGTGCATTTTCTCACTCAGCCCAAACTCCCCCAGAACCGAATTAGTTTAATTTATTTTAGCATTTGGTATGATTTTTACTTGTCTATACAGTTCATGGAAAGTTGTTTTCAAGTTTGGATTTCTTTGCATTGTTTGAAATAAAGTAATTTTGTAATTTCTCAAGTGATTCTTATTTAACAAATAGTTACATTTTCCAGCTTTAAGTTTGAAATTGTCTGGAGAAACAAATGGTAAACAGTTTGAGCCTAAAGACTAAGTTGACTTTTAAATGTTACTTATTGCTAAAATTATTTGGAATGTCTCATTTGTAATGATTAACTGATGTTTTCTCCTAACTACATATATATTCTTTTTGAAAAAGGAAAATTTACAATAGTAATGTTTTCATGATGCAAGTAGGTGATTTTTAAAGGTCTCTCACTGCTGCATGGCAGTTGTTTTGAAAGCTTGTTTTGATGCCTCTAAAATAGCAAGACTTCCTTAGCAATTAAAAGTGAATAATTTAAGGTACTAGAAGCATGTATGTAATAAATACCAATTATTTTAATAGATGATTCAGATGAAAACAAGAGAAAGGATATTAATTTATCCTCCATTGTGTCTTCTAGTTAATTACACCTACTTTTGTAAAATACTGGGGTGCTAAAATGCAAGCAGGACAATCCCAGTTCTGGTTTTTGCTTTCACATGCTCTAATGCAGTACATTTACTATTGATAAGGGAAAAAAGGTCCCTAAAGCAAGTTTATCTAAATTCTTGCTGAAGTTAATTGAAGAAGCAGTTGTGAAATATTAAAATCTAATTTTAATGAAGGACATTGATTCAATGTGGTTGTTGAAGGAACTCCCTTTTTTTGAATGTAACAGATCTGTTTTAGACTAAAACATGCACAGAAGCCATCACTTGGAGAAGTTTCTAACTGATTTATCATTTATTTTGGAAAGTCTCTGAAGTATGCTGTTGTCCAGAGCCCTTTTTCTGTTGTACTACTGGCAATTATGATGAGCAGTGCAATATTAAAAGGGCATTGGCTGGCAGAAACATGACCCCCTTTAGCAGCCCACCCTCTTCAGAGTGGGCAAACAACCCTAAAATAGATGCCTCCTCCAGTGTATTTATGCACGTGTGTGAAATAAGGTTTTATACATGTGGGAGTGGTTTTAAATAAGGAGGGAGATTCTGGGTTATACATTTTTATGTGTCTGTCTATAGAAATGGGCTGGAATAATTTAGACATCCTGTTTTAGACATAAGCTCCAAACATTTCCGAGAGCTTTCAAGGCATCCCATTACCTGCTTTGTTTACCAATAGCTTGTGAGTAATTAGTTACTAATTTCTACACTCTTCCATACAATATCTACACTGAAATGTTTTATGATTTCCTTATAGTTTTTCCCCTTAGAGAAACTTTCTCCTATATGTTTTAAGGTGGTCCCTATCAATGTCTACAGGGATTTAATGCTGTTGATTTGTTTCTAGGAATCTGTGTTGTTTCTGCTAATTTTTGAGTAGTCACACACAGAGATATGTGTGAGATTGAAGCACAGGCACTAGATATTTTTGTACATAGGTCTCATCATTTCTGTAACATTTTCCATCGCAAATCAAAGCACTGTGTATTTATACCATTCTATATATACACCACACCCCCCAGGCTTTTTCATCTGTATTGGTCAACCATGATAAAATCACAGCACAATTACAAAAACTTCTGAAGGCACAGGAAAGGGCTGGCACTTTCTGGGATTTATTTAAATTGTCTAGTTCAGATTCATTGACTGACCAATTTGGGTTTTATGGAAGCACATACATTTGAGGATACTGAATTATGTCCCTTCTTGTTCTATTCTCTATTATAGTGGAAAAATATTTTATTGTATAAAACCTTTATAATGTACCGTGCCTAGATATACTGGGCATGTAGCATTAGACTTGAATGGTTTAACAACCATACTAACAGTGGTCTTTTTCTATCCCTCTCCCTTTTTTTCCTCTCCTTCTGTCATTTTTTTAAACTAACTTTTTGTTGTTTTCTTTTTTTTTTTTTTTACCTTGTCTAATTATGATTGCAAATAAACTTTGTCATGCAGAGTTTTATTGGGGCTAAACATAAAAACGTTATTGTGGTTAACACTGTAATGTAACAGTCCCTTACAAAAGGATGCAGGGACAGCTGTGCAGAACGTGACAGTGGCTGCTGGTATCGCTGGCTCTGACAATGTTGCACTACTGTCTGCACAAATAAAGCAGTGCAATAATATTGTCAAAGCATTTGGTTCCAGTCCTAATACATCCTTTATGATCAGTTACTGTTGCACACCCAGCCCCTGACATTATGGCATTCTTTAGTTATTTAATGCATTTTAGTAGGGAACCAGCCCCCTACTCTGATTTCTTCCCTCCACTACAAAGGCTCAAATGAGCATTAAAATGCCAAGATCATGTAGAAATTGCTTTAAAAAATCCCTACCCTTGTGTTTATTTGTTTATTTTGTGTTTGGGTTAAGTGGTGTGTATGGAAATTCCTTGGGTTTTGTTCCCCGTTTTGACTGCTTCAGTGTACAAAATGGATTGCCCTTTCTGCCACTAGCTTGGGTTTGTGTGTGCAAGTTGTAAAATAAAAAGCTGGCCTATTCACATTTTAAAGCGCTCTTGTCCTCCTTCAGAGCAACCACCACCATTAAAAATATCCTGACCAGCTTTGAATATTTTCCTCCTTCTGCTCTAAAAATTAGGGGTTTATGAACCTAAGGATGTTACTGTTGTGTATAGAATTCAGTTACTTTAATATATACCCATATATTTACTGACAATTTAATTTTTGCTTCCCATTGATGTATTTTTCAAGTTCCATCATATTTCACTTTCAGAGAAATTACTGTTAAGATTAAAGGAATATTGATACCTTCATTTTCATTAAAAAAAAAATAGTACAAGATACCTAAATAATAATCAATAGGATTTGAAAGACAATCTGTCCCTGCACTTCCCAATAGCAACATGGAGCGAGGCTGAGAGACGCGAGGATGATGTAGGCCTAGAACAGGAACACTGCAGTCAGAATTGGTCTTTAAATAACAATATGTTGGTGACTGTCACTCGCGGTGTAGTTGGAGGCAGATGTGGTATTTTCGCTTGCAGCTGCTAAGAAAGGGGTTTGGAGGGCTGGGGGATGGGACCTTCCTCTCTCTCTCTCTTTCTCTTTTTTCCTGAAGCCTTGAGCTGTTACCTTGGGAGCAAAGGGTGGGGGTGGGGAGAGCCGTCATATTGGAAATCAAATCTAGGTAAACGAGTGCTTTCAGATTGCACAGCACATCCCAAGCCAGGCCAGGATGTGCTGGTGAGCAAGATATGGGGAGGCAGAAAATGGAGGACCACATCCTGAGGGGGGAGCGTGTCCCATTTTAGAGAGTTGAGGAGAAGCCGAATCCTCAATAACGCACTCCAGTTCTCCAAAGACTGAGGGAGCAGACAAAAGACACTTTTTCAGCCCTTCTGTTTCTGGGGTGAGCTGAAGGCTGTGTCCCTTTCGTGCCCAGAGGAGAAGGCTAAGCCTCCATGCCTGAACCAGAGGTATGGTGCTGGTGGCCCATGCGGTGCATGCCCAGGCCTCAGTGGAGGTAACTTGAGCCACTATGGCTCCCTTTCTCTAGAGCTTTTCTTTTCATCCATCTCTGCATCTTAGCATGGTTGCCATTTTTGTGTGCGTTAAGGAACGGGGAGGCCTATTTAGCTTTGGCACTTTCCCCTCTTCTTCCTTCTAATTCTTGCTTAATGAAGAGGTAGGAAAGAGTGAAATCTCTGAGGGATTTGCTAGGGGGTGTCTTCCCCCCTCGCCATCAATAGAAATGTAAGAGTGACCAGAGTGGGAGCACGAAGGGCCCTTTGCTGCCCCTGAAGGAGGGTGGACCAGAGAGGAGCTGGAAGCCACCCTGGAGCAGAGCAACGCTTTGTTCTCTGTGTGTGCGCGCTGGTGTGAGCCCATCAGCGAGTGTATATGTGCTAGTGAAAGCCTTGGTGGGGCTGATGCTGGGCTGTAAGATGGCCTCTCAGACATGTGAGCCTGCCTTGTTTGGAGGTGGAGAAATCACAGGGGGAATAGATGCATAGTTATTTTCCTGTATGAAGTTATGTCTTTAAAAATAATATGGTCACTACGCTTCAAAACCTCCCCTGGGCGTGGGGGGAATTTGAGGCGTATGATACAGGGAAAGGCCTGTGTGATGACAAGGACCATATCCCATTTGGAGAGGGAAAAGGACAGCCTTCTGAGGGCTCCTGGCTCTGGCTGGGGCAATGGAGCCCACAAACGCCCTTTGCTGACCACCAGCTCCGTGGAAGGCAGGCCCCAGGGGTGTGAGGGGAGAGGACGGGGTTCCCTGCAGATTTGGGCCTGGGATGGAGGTTACACATTCCAAACCCTCCCTTCCCCACTTTTTCTTTTTTTTTTTTTTTTTTTTTTTTTTTAACCCTGCCTGGCTGAGGAATGTAACAGCGGAAAAAAAAAAGCACTGGAGGAAAGAAAAAAAAAGAGAGGGGGGATTCGGAAGCAAAGGCCCCTTCAGGAGTCTGTATTTGTGCAAGGGAAACCATTTGCATGTGTGTGGAGATGCCAGAGTTTGTCTCCAGTTGGGTCGGAGGGGGAGGGCGCGGGAGGAATGCGGGGAATCAGGTCGGGCTGCGGGGGGAAGGGCTCCGGCAGAGCCTCCATCCTGTTGTTGCATAAACTTGTTAAAAGAACCCCTCCTCTGTGGAGGCAGCACACATAGGGTATTAGTGTGGTGGAGGAGGCCAGACCTGCGCCCTGGCTACACAACCAATTGGAGCGGAAAGTGAAATCAGATGGTTTAAGTTTTCAGAGGGATTTTTTTTTTCAGGGGGACTTTTTGAGTCATTGCATTCAGTGCTAGATCTGTGTTAAGGTCGCTCCTGCTCTGGCCGCTCTTGGGTGGTTTGGGGAAGGGAGGCGGCCGGGCGGGGGCAGGAGGTGCCGCTTCCCCTCGTGCCGTGCCACTGGCCCCGGCTGTGGAGGCTCGGGCTTGGGGCCCCGTGCAGAGACCACACCCCTGCCCCTGCTGGCATGGGCGGGTTGGGGGCAGCTGGGTGTGTGATGAGGGGAGTCTGGCCCTTGCCGTGGGGGAAAGGATCAGCCTGGGGGACCTCAGGATCAGCCCCACATGTTCTCCTCCCCAGCCAAGGCAACTACAAGGCCTTTCACTTGCCCTGTTCGGGCAGGGCCAACAGTGGGATCGGCACTTCCAGGGTGATAGTATTTAGCCCTATTTTCCTCCTGCATTTAGTACCATAAGTCGTCTTTTTTTTCTTTTTTTTTTTTTTTTTTCCGTCAGACAGCAGAGCGCTGGTAAACACCATGCAGAAAAGCCGTATTGTGGGGTTACAAAGTCTGGGCTGTTTAAGGAGCTCTGTCATTCCTTTTAATGGAGCTCACTGACGCAGATCTGGGTTCTGCCAGCCGAGGAAATATTGCTGCTGAGAAAAGGGTTATTGAAACCCACAAACTAAATATTATGAACAAGAATCAAATGGCAGGACATTCTGGAGTGTAATCCCTCCTGATTTCAGGAGAAGGGGAACGTGTGGGTAAGTGGCTGTGGGTGACAGAATCCCTGAGCTTGCTGGGTGAAACACACTTGGGAAGGTGATGTTTTCAGAGAGGATTATCAACCCTTACTCTCTGGAGTCTCACACCTGGACAAGTTGACTCTTGCATGGAAGCAAGAATCCCCTTTTTCTCTGGACAGATTTGTACAAACTTGCTAGATAGACTTAAGGAGCCAGGACTGGAATGCTAAGAATTTTCTCTCTCTTAAAAAAAAAAAAAAAAAAAGGAAAAAGAAAAAAAAATAAAAAGGCAACACTTCCCAATTTTAAAACTATGATAAAATTATTAAATAGGATGGAAAACTCTAAATCAACTTTCAGCCTACAGCTGTTTAAAGTGTTTGCTTTGACCTTTGGTGATAGTGTCAATTCCTCTGCAGAAAATATATTGTAAACTATATAATGTATTTAATTGCAAGATGTCTTTTAAATGGTCTCCTTTCCTCAGGCTAGAGAACTGGCTGTGACCAGGGAAACAAGGCTAGACTGTGCCCTTCTATGTTTTGTGAGATTGTAACTGAGATGAAAATTTTAAAAAACTGCTTGCCCCAGTGGCATCTTTAACCACAAGAGAAATAAACAAACAAAACAGCAACAAAGGGAAGGAGAAATGGCTCCCTAAGCTAAACCAGGGAAGGCAAGGTCTGATCTCATGAAGAGCAGAGGCCTCTCAGCTCCAGGGACTCAGCTCACTACTTTATTTATCCCAAGGCTTCATTGTAAGGACACTACAGTCTATTTGTCTCCTAACATCAGAAAAAGGGGATTTAAACACATAGCAGAGGCTCCACTACAGTAAGATTCCCCCACACGCACTGCCAAAAAAAGAGCTTCCATTATTGAGCAACATATAAAGTATTATTTCCATACTGGTCTGGATGACATTTCCATTTAGTTTCTATAACTGTGATTAAAGGCAAGAGAGGTTTCTAAACATATCTAGAGATGCTGAGCCTCACAGTGTATAAATAGCATGCATTTCATAATCTCGTGTTTAAACGTTTATTTTAAAATAACCCCCATATACATTCCAGAGAGTCTCCCTGCTATAGGACATAGTGCAACCCAGGCTTTGCATATCGTTTGCAATCTAGGTGGAATACTATTGAAGGCTGATTCAGTCTTTATTTTTCCTGTTATGTTAAAAAAAAAAAAGAGGCAATGTGTGGGGAGGCCTGTGCCAATACACCACTTAGAGATAAGGACATTTTTGAGACACATCTAGGCTCTCAGCACAGATCCAGAAACATAAAGTAACTTAATTGCCTTTGCTTGGAACTTGTGGCTGACGTTTCTAATCACATCCCTTACCCTCCCCTGCCAGTTGTAGCTTCTGCAATTACTGAAGTGTTTAAGTTGTGAGGAAGTTGTCAAATTGTGCTTTCCCCCACACTATCCATGCATCAGTAACATCACTTCATGTGCAGATTGTGTGTTTCCACAGTAAGCTTGCCAGTAGGTTTGTCTCTTGGGCCACTGGAGAAGTTAAATTGTGTGTATTATGTCCTAAGTCTTGTTTGAGATAACATCGAGGCTGAAGAGTGGAAAAGACATGGTAAACAATAAGCAAAATAGACTGGACGGGAATAGATGGAAAGGTAAGGCTGAGCCTAGTTGCATCTTTTTTTATGTTCTCAGTCCAACTGGATGTCTAGGTTGCAGGGATTGTTGAGAAGCAATGGCAGGATTAAACCTGAGGTTTTGCCAAGGTAACAAGAATAGAGAAGTTTGATAAAACTCAATTCCGAGCTGCTTTCAGCAATCTCTGTGAATGTGTTTTTTTAATTAGTGTGAGCAAAGATTTAATATAAATAAATAATGTGGAAAAAAGATCCCTGTTTTCTTCCACGAGCATCACAAAGGATGGGGAGAAGGGGGGATTGGGACAGATTGGAGATTTTTATTATTGGGCATTAGGAAAAACCAAACACTGAATGGAGCTTGTCTAGTTCCTTTTTCTTTGGCAAGTGAGGCAGCATCAAAGAGGATGCAGGGCTGCCTCACACCAGCATGCCAAAAGCCAGGGACCACTAATGGCAAAGACCAGATCAATGTGGCATGGATAAATTAGCCAGGAATCCATGAATTAGGGGATTGTCCCTTCATTACGCTCCTATTTAATCCACTGGAAAGCAGACTGAGGAAAGAGAAGCTTAATGTGTCAAAATTATGACCTGGTTTGGGATGGCCTGGGAATGAAATTTCCTTCCCCTTCCTCTGGACTCTCAAATGTTCCTACATGACAAATGCGCTGGGGCAGGTTAGTTGGGAGCCAGAGTGCAGAGGAAGAGTCTAGTTGGCAAAGCACCCCTGAAGCTGGAGGTGTCTCAGCCCTTCCCTGGGAGTAATTTCTGTGGCTGTTAGTGTGTTCAACACTAAGCCAGCCCCAGCTGAAGATTGTGCCTTCCAGCCCTGGACAGAAAAGGTGCTGGGGAGGGAGAAGAGAAGAAAAAGCCAAACAAAACAAGCTAGGGCAAAACACGCGTGCGTCTCCAAGCACTGTTTAACCTGTGTGCATAAATGTGAAGTCAGTGCTGGAGAGCCAGCCCTGGAGATCCTGTTATGCTTTCTAATTTTTGGTGTGTACTTAATCCTGTGATTTCCAATGAGGGGAGGGATATTTAAAACACTGGGCTCTCCAAGTAGGACAGCCCTAGAAAGGAAGTTCTCTGAGGGCTTAATGCCTGTTACTAAGAGGCTCAAAATACAACTATCAGTTAATCAAATAAATAGCACTTCCTAGCTTCTGACAGCTAGGCAGCTAATTGACTGAGGCTATTAATAAAGGAGAGAAATTTACTCAGAAGAAAGTGAGAACTGGGGATGGAGGTAAAGAAACCTGGATAAAATCCATACTGGAGTTAAATGTGTCCTGGGAGAAAGGGGTAGTGCCCATGCATAGATTCTGTGGGTCAGAGATTTACTCCATTCCTGCATCCCCACTCTCCCAGGAGCACATGGTGCTGTGATCCATAGGGGCAGTGCACTGCTTTCTAACTTTTTACCCCTTCCCCATTTGCAGGCATGGAATGAAGCTCCCTCCAGTCACCTGCTGCAAGACACATTATCCAGCTTCCTAACCTTAAGGATGAGACCCTATCAATATTGCCTCTGCTTTTGTGATCAGGGTAGTAGTGCAATATTGCTTATAGGGTCTTTTCTTTTGAGGGTTATTCTTCATGGAGAGAAGAAAGCCACAGCAGGAAAAACAATCCCATATGCCCACCGAGTTAAGGGAAAAGTTGTGAAATGCTGAGTGTTGTTAGATAGGCAAGTAATTGTACAGAGATGTTATTTGTGACAAATATTCGTGCTATTCTGGTGACTCAGGTTGTGAGTAATGGGCATATTTTTGATGCTATCACATAGGATTCAAAACGGCTTCTTGTTTAAAACACAAGCAGTGATTGAAACTAGAGAAACCCATCATGGTTCCTTTTTAAAATAGTGTGAGTTCTGAGACATTTGAAGGGGTGTCTATATTACATACTGATGTAAACACCCACGAAAGGATGGGAGGAGATACATAGCCATACTTGCTGTTTCTCTGCCTGATCCCAGCCCGAAAACCAGTGTGGTGCAAAGCAGAGCACAGCACAAAGAGGCCGAGGTTCTAATCCCAATAACCTCTGCGAAACAAAGCTCATTCCTCTGCCCGGCGAGTGCAGCCCGCCGGGCTCCGCGACCGTGCCCCGCACCCGGGGCTCTTCCAGGGTCGGGCGGCACAGCGGGGCCGGGCACTGCCTCCGGCCCTTCCCGAGAGCTGCTCTCTGAGGTACGTGGGAACGGAGCGGGGATGGGGGTGTTAAATCTCCTCTCCGCTTTGTGAGGATCAGCTGGGGGCTGACAGCAGCCGGGATGGCCGAGTGGGTGGCCTTGCCTTCCATTTCAGGTGGTCCCCGCGGTCCCTTTCGGGACCTCAGGGGCCCAGGGAAAGGGGTGGTGGGAGGGGACTGAGGGCCGGATCAGGGCGCGGCGGAGCAGCCGCTGCCGCGGGGCCGCTACCGCGCGTCTCCCCGGGGCGGCCGGGCTCGCCTTGCCGGCCCGGCGGGGTACGGGGCAGGGCCCGGAGCCATACTACGGGGCCGTGCCCGCTGCCTCCCCGTTGTATGGCTGCCGCTGCCCTCGGNCGAGCTGCCCACCAGCATCATTCCAATGGGAGGCGGCCAGCTCGGGGACAAAGCCAGGATCTTCCCACCCGACTCAGCTCTCTCTCTGTGCCCCCCAGCCCGGCAGCCGCCGCAGCTGCTGTGCCAGCGCTGGGACCACCGGCCGGGCTGCCCCTCTTTCCCTGTTGCACTACTGTCACGGTCGCAGCGAGCAGTGCAATAATGAAAGGGCGTCAGTGCGCCGGGGAGCGGCGAGAGCCGGGGACGAGCCGGTGACAGCGCGCGGGGACGGGACGTCCCGGCGCCCCCCCGAGAGCCACCTTAACGGGGCGGAGGGGATACACACGACACTGACGGACGGACTTGGGTTGTGCAACTTTCTTTGTTTAAACACGCAGCGGCGGAGAGCGTGCGCGCAGGGGCAGGGCAAGGTGAGCGGCTCCGCGCACCGCCTGTCCCAGGCCCGCCGCTGCTCCCTGCCCCGCCGGCCCCGGACCCCGGGGGCAGCCCCTCTGCTGTACCCGGCCAACACCAAATAAATAAAGTGACCCCCGAGTCCCCTGTCCCTGCTTTTTCTTCCTGGGGGATTTCTTGCAGGTCAGCAGCCCCTTCTGCCTCCCTGGCAGCCCCTCGCACATAAAAATCCCCTCGACGAGGTTTTGCCCTGCGATCCGGTGTGCTGCTCACCCACTTGGTCTTACGGGGAGAGGCCGAAAATGCGAATAGGAAACGAGCATCTTCCTTCACTGTGGAGCCTGAAAAACTCGAGTCGTGCCCTAGTGCTGGGTTTAGCCGTGTGGGAGCAGGGGTAGGGAAGTGAGTGTGGGGCAGGAGGGGAAGGGTTTGCAATAATGGAGATGAGAACAGTGCTTTGCATCTGGAGCTGTGCTGGGAAGGCCAGGAAACAGCCCTTTGATTATTAGCGGTCATGGTGAAATGGATACTTCTATAAAAGAGGGCTGGGGAGGGGTATTTCCTTAGCAAAGGACCTTTCTGCTCTGGCCTTTTGAACCTGTGCTTCTCCCTGGCACTATTTCTGCTTCATCATGACTTTTTGCAGAGGAAGGTGAGTGCAGAAAGCAGGCTAGCTGTCGGAGAGGGATGCAATCTAATCCTGATGAAAAGGCTTTTAGAGTCTATGCTTCATTTCCTATTTCTTTTGGGTTCTCTCTATCTTCCATCCCTCACATGCACAAGCAGATACAAAAGCTGAATCCTTCCCTGCAGTCTTTCTCCCAGGGAAAAGTCAGGCCCTTCCCCAGCTTCACCTTCAGGCTTTGCGCACACAAAATGGCTGCAGCAGCCTGTGGGTGGGCATGGAGAGCTCAGGAAGCTGCTTTTCTTTTTCCCACCCTGCCTGCCCAGGAAGCCCTTCTGCTTTTATTTTCTGTGGCATTTTGCTCTTGCATAGCTCTGTGCAAATCCAAGGGGGTCTCCAATGTGTAATCTATGCATGGAATGGGAGCTGGGGAGGGAAATGGCCAGTTTGCATGAGAAGGGGACCTGTCGGGCCCCAGTGTTTATTTTTTTGCTGACCTTCTGGGGATATGGTCAGTGAGAGCTGTGACAGCTGCTGGAAGCGGCAGGGGCTTTGAAGATTGTGAAGGTTGTGACCTCGAGGCCCCTTTCCTCTCTCTGTCCCAGGAGCTGCTGAGTCAATCAGGGAAAAGGGGAGGTGAAATGGGGGCTGCTCTTTAGCCATTTTTCAATCGGTGAATGAAACAGGAAAGGACAAATGCAAGAAGAAAAAAGAGCGATTACTTCCACTTTGGTGCATTACTGAGAAGGGGGAATCTCTCTTTGGAAAAAGATTATAACAATAATGGGAAACCACTGTGCTCCTAAGATCCAGCACCTTGAATAAAGGATTTAACTGGGCAAGGAGCTGATGGCAGATCAATAACAGTAAATTAGGGGGAAAGCCTACAAACTCCTCTTGGTTCAAAGCAAGAGGAAATACACCTCTTGTTTCCACCAGATATCAGCTCTAGATGTAGCAGCAGCAACATTCCCAGTTGTCCCACTAGCTCCCACCATCTCCTTGACCCTACACTAACACATCTTCATCTTTGCTGAGCTCAGCTGAACCCTGTGGCTGAGATTGCAGAGGCTGCTGACAAGGGCTGCACCACACATGCCAAAATAAAGAGACAAAGTACATTCTGCAGGGCTGTATCCTTGATGTGCGTGTGCTTTCAAATGGCACAAGCTCCCCTGGCAATAGACACCCCTGGGCAGCCCACGAGAGGGCTCTCACTCAGCCCCAGATCCCTCTCTTAAGCCCAGTGAGAGGGGTTTAAGTCTTTTTCAATTTCTGGATAACATGATCCTATGGATCTTTCCTTTTAAAATAGTAATCAGAACAGCAAACAGAGCACCCGGCTTCGCTTGACCAATACACAACAGAGGCAAAGAAAGCAAACAGCAGGCTTTTCACTTAGTTTACACAGGGGGCACTTAAATACTGTATTGGTTACATAATACCATTTGGGGGTTGGGGTTTTACACATTCTTCTACTAAATATATCTGTGAGATTTGTTTTAAAGTGATCAACATAAATCCAGCCACAGCTTTGAGGGTATGATTAGACCTAATACCACTAGGTAGCTCATAGCATATTTACTGAAAACCAAGGCACAATAGAATTTTTTCCCTGAATCTGCTGATCCACACTGCGCTCATTCCACTGCAGCAGAGGGTGTACATTGCTTCTAGGAGGGCTGCCATAGACAGCCACTTCCCTTGCAGGAAGCACAAACTGCTGGGCTTTAGGGCCACATCCTGCCACTCCTCCACATCCAGTCCTCAGAATTCATTTCAGCACAGACTGGACAGAACATGTTCTGGCAATTACAACAAACTAAGTGCTAAGAAAGAGGATAAAGCATATAAAAGAACCTAAATCCTAGCTGTAATTGATCAGGAAAAAAGGTATACACTGTTAACTCCTCCAGAGAAACCCATTCAGATGGGGTACCTGAAAGTACATTCCCTTTCTGAAAAGCTCTCCAGTATACATCCTGTTTCCATCCAAAGGGAGTAGCAGGTGGCTGCTCCACTGGAGGTTTGACAATGGCATTATCTATCCAGCTTTTCAGCTGAAGCCTGCCTAAATCTGTACACAACTTCTGAGACTCCAGCTAAACCTTTCCTGGGAATGGAAAGCTTCCCCAGGCAAAGCTTGGATCTAGCAGCCCTGCATTCTTGCAAAGGACACATCCCTCTGCTCAGAAATGAACAGATGGGGAGAAAAGTCTCAAAGCATCAGAGCTTTAAAACAGTGCTCTTCTCTTCAGTGTATTGTCACCAGAAGCTCCATGGGCAGGGATCTCTGCCATAAGGAACTAGCAGAACAGCGGGTGGGTGGCTAATTGAGAATGGAAGTTCCTTGGGGCAAACCAAAATAGTCTTTGGGGCACTGCATCAAACTAGGTACAGTTCCTGGGCTCAGCATCAGATGCTGGCTCTAAAATTCCTGCTTACTCACTCACCTGGGAGGTAGTTGAGCCTTTTAAACATCTTGAGACACACAGAGTAATCAGATGACAAGGATAAGCTGCTGTCATGGTGCAAACTCGAATGTATCATTTTGCATGAATGTAATAAATCAAATATTTAAAATAGTCACCCTGCTACTATTACAACAAATAGCAGAACCCTACCTTCCCCAAACACTGATATTCTAACAAGTAACACCTTTGTCAGGAGCCGCTATATCTTTGTGAGCAGTTTGCCCAATTAAAATCTATGGGGAGTTACACTGACTATAAAAGCCACCATTACATGGTGCTAGAAATAAACTGGTTTGTTCCACCACTGTGAATTCCTGTCATATTTCAGAACAAGGTTGGGGTGATGGCCACCTGGGTATACACAGCCCTCTAGCACAAGATTCTGTTACTTGGTTTTCTTTTCACAGAGGATACACCTTTTACACATCTCTAATATATTTTGAAAATTTTGAATAAAAGGGAGGCTGTGTTCTGAGAGAAGGAGAAAATCAAAAACTTCCAATTCTGAATGAAAAGGGAATCTCTCACCAACTCTAGAGAAGTAAGGAGGTGACCTTTATGTGCAAGCTGTTGCAGACACCAAAAAGGAGCAAAGCTAAGGATTTCTCACTGCCTATCCCCAAACACCAAGTGATTAACTTGGGACATTTATAGCAGTGTTTGGAGCAAGTGAAAGAGTAGTTTTGGTTGAATGTCTGTCTGAATTCTCTGATTACACCCCTTCACCCTCTCGTTTCCCTGTTCATGCAAGACAACCTTACTGAAAGGTAAACTTTTACAGGAAGAAAACTTAACAAACAACCCATCCCCTGAAATCTCACACATACAAAAAACCCCCAAACCAAACCAAACCAAACCGATAATTTAATTAGGGGTGGGAGAATCAGGATAATACTTAAATCGGGAAAAGTGAAGCCGAACTGTTTTCCACTTGCATCCTGTATTATGGAAATCAATGGGGTAAGGAGTCTTCTTTAAAGCCTGGACTAGCTGAATGAATGGGTCTTGGCACTAGAGCGGGTGGGGTAAAGCCCCAGGCTGCCTTTCCCCTCTGGCGGCGGAGCGGCTCCCCGGGCCTGGGGGAGGCTCGCCCGGGCTCCGCTCCGCGCCCGCTGCCCCGACGGCGCGGCAAGCACCCGTGCGGCCGGCGAGCGGCACGGGCAGCCCCAGCCGCGCTGCCGCCGGCAGGAAGGAAGGGTTTCGGTGCCAGGGGCTCATTTTCGGTGCTCGGCAAAGGCCAGTGCACCGCAGCCGGCTGAACCCGACAGCTGCTGCCGGATGAAACCGGCCCCCGCAAATGGATCGTTTGGGGGTTCCGAGGGCCTCTGGTTCGCGACTCATGAGAGGACCCCGCTGACAGTCGGGAGGGGGTGACATAGGGAGGCAGAGGGCGGCCCCACTTCCGTCGGGGAAGGTGTACTTGAAGCCATTGCCTTCCCCCCCGTGAAAGGCTGACGCGAAAAGTCACGTCCGGCAGTCCCAGAAGAGACGGGGAGGACGGGCTCAGAGCGGGGGCAAAAGGGACACCGGCTAAAACCACTTCTCGTCTTCTAGACGTCTTGAAATTTTTTATGAACTTGGAGGCACACAATAAACATAAATTGGGGGGGGGGG
>VZSE01014217.1:491675-512211 GCA_013398275.1 Promerops cafer | reverse complement strand
GGGGGGGGGGGGGGGGGGGGAGGAGGTGAGACACAGCAGGACTAAGTATTACTCAGGCTATTCAGTCACACATTTCCGATTATCTCTGCCCAAAATACGTCTGCCCGAAGTCCAATAACATCCTTCCCTGGCTCTTCTCTATTCAATTTAAATCCACTGATGCACATAAATGCACCGGAGACCAGCCTGGAGGTAGCCCGCTGCTGCTCCGACCTTGCCATCGGGAAAGCCCCTCCGGGGCCCTCCGGGAGCCTTGGGAATGAGCCCCCGCACTGTGTTTCGCCGCATTTCCCTCAAAGAAGTGAGTGAGTCTCCCACCTGCAGCCGGTCAGCCCCGGCGGTGAAAGCACCGGGCGGAGAAGGGCTGCGAGGCGTGGGGAACCCCTGTCACCCCGCAGTTTCGAGCAGGGGCCACAGCACCCGGGGCCAAAGAGGGGCTGGCTCTCGGCAGAATACCCAGCCTCCCTCAGCCGGGCGGTAGCGGCCGTGCCCAGGCTCCCATCCGAGCCCGGTCACCCCGCAGCCCCTGGACGGCCGAACAGGGACAGGCACAAGTCCCTGCCTTCGAGGGACAGGGTGGCCGTCGCCATTTTAACCTGCTCCGAGCAGCGCACAGCAGAGAGGCAGCGGATGATCTTCCGCCGCTCTGCGAAGCTGCGGGAGAAGGATATTGGGGAGGGCAGCCCTGGGCATGGCACCCAGTCTTCCTGCTGGCTTCTTGGACACCTGCCCCGGAACCCAGAGCAGTGCTCACAGACAAGGCAAAGAAAACCTATCATTTTCTTTTCCAGATGGGACGAAAAAGCACCGACACGTTTTTGGGATCACTCAGTTCTGCAGCTACAAACTGAGTGCTGCTCATCAGTTCCAGTTCAGTACCTTAAGCATAGCTCTAACTATTCATTCCAAAATATCCCTGGACTTTAGCTAACAGTTTATGAGGATGGAATTTTATTTTAGGGTAAGTATTAAGGAATTCTTTCAGTATAAACCATAGTGTCTCAGACTGAAAAGCAATCACTTTTCCTTCGGTTTCTTAAGGCACCAGATATAAGAAAATATGATCTAGTATCAAGGTGGTTTTCTGACAAGAACTATCTAGACTAGGCAACTTTCCTATGCAGAAGAGCGCAGAAAGCAGGTTGGAAAGAAAAGCGACATTCGGCATATATTATTATTTTCCCTTCAGAGCATCTTTTAATGTAGCATCCCACTCAGCACCAGCCTTCCCAGCGCAGCCCCGCGCAGCATCTCCCCAGTGGGGGCAGTGCCCTGGCACGCAGCCGGCGCAACCTCCGCTGCCGGAGCTCCGCCGCGGGGTCCCAACCAGGAGCGTCCTGTGGGCAGAACAGGAGCCGCCCCAGCAGCAGGCTGGTGCTGAGGATGCTGAGCCACCCTCCACTGGCCAGCTCCCATTGTATGTCCGCTTCACGCCTGCGCCCTGCCCCACGCAGCCCCCGCCCCTGCCCCGCTGGGCACCGCCGGGCTCGGAAACCCTCCTCCGTCACTGACACGCACATTCACTTTGTTCTGATGTTCCCCACGCTCGGGATCTCGTCCCGGCAGAACAAGAGTTGCTGGGGTCACTCGCTCCCCGGCTCGGCTTTCCGGTGTCGCTGGGGAGGAAGCCGAAAAAAAGCTACTGTGTCAAATTTCCAGTTTTGGGAGGGTTCTCAGACTTTTCTCTGCCGCCCACCCCCCCTACTCTCCCGGAGGGCAGTATCCCTTCAACTCTGCCGCTTCCAGAAAATCACAAGTACCCCTACCTTTTTGAGTAGGGAGAGCGGAAGTTGTGCCCTCCCAACTGCGAATTTATCCCCTTAAAGAGCGAATCTCTTCCCGCCGGTCGGATCGCCCCTCCCCACCCTTTGCCGAGCAGCATCCCTCCTGTCCTCCGGCGCCCGGCTGTCGTCCTGAGGATGGCAGTTTTCCTAAGGGGCGTCACGAAGCACTTTTTCCCCCAGAGCCGAGACCGAGGGGCTCCGAGACTGCTGGGACTTCTTAAGCAAGATTTCAGTTAATTGCTCACAATAAACAGCCACCCATATAATGAGGGAAAACAGCGCACATAGAGAGAGACAAATATTTTAACATTTTAAACTATTTTGCCCTTGAGGCTGAAGTCTCTAAATTCGACTGAGAGCCAATCTCACCGTGCGTTTGTATTGCTGAGGAAACGCAGCACAACATAAACGTGTTTTGCTGTGCAGCTTTATAGAAAATTGCCTGCAGCTCGACAGTAATCATCTGCACATCCACACCCAGCGAAGGCAGAGGTAATGCGTTCAAAAGTATAATATTTGCAAGAGAGAGCAGATGGTGCTCCCTTGGGTGCAATTTCAGGAGAAGCCTCACATTCTGCACTTCTCGAGGTCTGTTTTACCCACACAGGTTTAATGCTATAACAGCTCTATATTTTTTCTCTTTGGCGATGGAGTCACAAGCACACCTAACGCTAGCCCAGCATAAGATGTTGCTGGCACGTGTCATGACCCTTCCCGTTTTGAACAAGCAGGGAGGATACAAGCGGAGTAGACAGGTGATTAAACAAGTGCCTATTGCGATTATTTTCCCGCATCACCTTCCGAGTGCCTACCGAAGCCAGTTACCGAGCTAGATGGGTTTGTACAAGGATGGGAACTGCTGAGAATGCATTAAGGCGTGCTTCTCTCACAGTGTCAGCAGTCGGACAGGGCCGGAAGCCCTCTCACAAGCCGTATAAAAGCACGGTTAGAACACCCCTAAGCACGAAGGCCTCCGGGCGTCCTTGCTGCGGGATAAGCACTCAGGGCCCCTGTGAGCCTGTCGGCTCCCTCTCCCGGGCAGGTACTGAGTCGCCACTGTGTTTTCTCGGCACAAAAAGGCCCAACGATTCAGTATTGCAGCCTTTCGTGCTCTTGAACTACTGGGCTTTAAACTTGCCGCCTGGCCAGAGGAAGTCGGGTGAAGGCAGCGGAGGAATCGCCCTCTCCGCCGGCCCATCGGACACAGGCGCTGCCCAACGCAGCCCCGACCCTGGGCGTCGGCCCTGCGGCCAAGCATTGCCGCGCCCAGCCGCCGAGGAGTTCTCCCTTGGGAGACGTGCCGCGCCCAGGCTCTTGCCGGGGCCCCGGCTCTGTCCGCAGCCGGGGGCCCCGGCGGGGCCGGCGCACACCGTGGGACCTCCCCGCTCCCTCCACGCCCCGCTGCGGCGGGCGAGGCTGAATAAAGAGACGCCGATCGTGCCCGGCAGAGAGGAGAGGAGGCGAGAGGGATGGGGCCAGAGTAAGCCGTGAGAACAATTTCGCTACGAGAATGAGGGTCTCCTGCCAGCACCCAAGGATCGCTGTTCGCAGCGGCTGGCAGGGAAATACTGGTACCTGGGATCGCGGAAGGCTCCTGTGCGAGAGCATCTTTCCGCTACACATAAAAGAATATCGGCAGGCGGCGGATGCTGAGAAACCAAAATTGCACCGCCAGGCAGACATGCAGAAAAAAGAGAAATCTACGTTCTTTTGGCACGTGAACAAAGCCCTCGGCAATAACTGCGCTGGCAGGAAGGGGAGCTGGACCTGCCGCTTGCTGTCCCCACTGAGGACGGCTGGTGGGGCGCGACGTGGGCGACCCACGAAGCCAGAGGGAGCTGCACCCCCGCAGGATGGCTGGGAGAAGTCTTGCAGCGGCTCACAAACCGATATCGTGTCGGTAAGAGATGGCAGCTCGGCTTTCATCCTCATGCCAAAGGGAATCCTCGGCGGATGGCACAGGATCTACCCCAGGGGAAGCGGTCCAGCAACAGCCGAGGAGAGCCAGGTGAGCTGCGTTAGGGATAAGAGGTGTTCCTGTAACTACCACTGACGTGCAGCCTATTCTATTTAGGAACAGATAGTTTCGTTTTAGCTTTTACTGTCGCGATCTTGCGAAATGCAATGCGTTTTTTTGTACATGACAGGACAAGGAGAGCTCCCTTTTTAACGATCCTTTTGTGCGTTTTCTTCCCCCACCGAGCAGAAACCGGTATTTAATTTTACAATACAGGTAATTGTCTTAAATGTATAGTGTAAGCAAACAGACTTCATCCTTGGCCGCACTTCAACGATCCTAAAGAAAAGTAGTAAACAGAAATGCCTGAAGCACGGCTTCAGAGCTTATGCTAATGTTTTAAACTTCCCTTTCGTATAACCGAGCAGTACATGACTTGGCAGAGCGCACCTAAGGAGGCACGGCCGCACGGGCGGTCTTGCAGCAGCTGATCGCCTTAGCAGTGTAACGCGGGGGAAGCGGATGTTATTTGTTTCCCCCCGAAGAGTATAAATCTGCGGCGATCAAAGCCGCGCTGCTGAAACCCTGCCGGGCTGCCAAAGGCACACGGTTCGCAGGCAGGCAGCGCCGGGGAGCGGCGCGGAAGGCGGAGGAGCAGCGCTGACTAGCGGCCGCGGCTCCCGGCTCCAGCACCGAGAGAACGAGACGCGCCCGCCCCTTTCTCCTCAGAACGGCCCTGCTCGCATCCACCCCACGCCAGTTTTCATACAGCTCATCCGCAGGGCTGTTCCCTAGGCAGGACAGAGTAGCCAGCAGCCTTTAAGCGCACAGAAGAGAAACTCTCGTGTAGGGGCTGCCTGCGGGCACCGGCCAAGCCAGGCAGCCGCGGGAAGGCGGCTGAAGTCAGCCCGACGCTTCCAGGCTGCGGCGGCCAGGCAGGCACACATGGGGCTGTGAGGGCATCAGCAGAAGAAAAATAACAACATCGGGCACCTACTGCGTCTTATGTTCAGCTGTGGTTTGAGTTGCACTTAGATTTACCCCACCTGCTTCGATTTTCAGTACAGCACACACTTGTACTAATAATGAGTACTCTCAGAAAATGAAGCTGAGGTGGATAAATACATCACAAAGATCAAGCAAAGCCAAAGTTCGACAGTCCTCCAGACACCCAAAGCCAGCATCCACACGTTATTTTTACAATCTAAAAAAGCACATAGGAAGTAATCACACAGCTTTACAGCTTGTACACATTCTCATTAATTTGCAAGGTGTTTCATAAGGGTTTGGGACCCTTGAGATGTCATACAGCTTCTAACACTTCTTATCCTAATGAAGCAGGACACCATTTTCCCAAAGGACAGGAGACAGATGAATCCCTCACAGAACAGCAGCTTGAGTCAGTATCAGAGCTATCAAAGGATTTCACTGTGAACTTTAGAATTAGCACAATACCAAATACAGTAAAAAGGTTTTTATAATTAGTTCAATTTGATGCAATTTCAATAGAAAGAAGCATTGAACAGTGCAGCTGCTGAAGCCTACTTTTCAAGGTGCTCACTATATTCCGTCCTTGCTCATACACACCCAAAATAAGCCAGTACTGTCCTCAGAGGAATTGGTTTACCATGTCTCAATCAATTCCCACGCATTACAGCAATTACAGCAAGTCTGAATCAGGAAACAGATGAGAAGGAGCTAATGCCGGGTTTCCATCTTTTGCATATAAAGTAAAAAGAAATTACTAGGTGTAAACACTGCATGCCCTACCAAAGACTTTATAAACATGGGAGCACTAAGATGCTTAGAATATCCCTCGAAGAAAAAGGAAGAGGTATGAAATACTTATTCCTTTGGAGTCCTAAGACTTTTAAAAATGCTTAAAGTTTATTACTGATTGTGACCTGCATGCATAATAAACCCTAAGGTAATATTTGAATTGCCTTGTGTTTCCTATGTAACTCCAGGTTGGTATGGTTGAATGTTTTATTCTTCCTTGAGGAATAAAACCATCCCCTGTTCTTCCTACCCCACAGGATAGAACCAAGCACAGTGAAGAAGAAAGCACTTCCTTAGCTTCAAGTGTTCCTGTATAACAACTTTTTTTGCTTCCTTAAAAAGCTAAATGACAAAACCACAAGTGCTGTCTTGTAACCCTAAACACATGGGTTCCTGAAAGGCAGCTGATGAAACAGCCATGTTATAAAGCAATTAATTATCAAAGATAATTGATTGGTGGCCCAGGGCTGGATTACAGGAGACATTTTTAAAGTCAAAATTGCAAAACAAAAAGGGCACAGATGCAAACTCAAAACTAGAAGAGGGGCATTAGCATCAGACACTCTACATACACAAATCTCTGATAGGCTCTCAGCCAGTTCTCAGCTGCCAGCAGGGAATTTAACAAAGAGGCAGCAAGGATGCCAAGCAGGGAGTCAGACACCAGCAGGATGCTGCTGGAAGAAGACAGTGCTACAGTTCAGCCTCTGTCTAGGCCAGGTGTGAAACAGGGTGCATCTACAGTGCCAGGTACTGCTTCAGTACTGGGGAAGGCAGGCAGAAGACAGAGAGGATTCCGCAAAACTAACAGGCTCAAAAATCCTGCTGAGCAAGAGTCATTGTTACAGGCTTCTTTTGACTATATTTTATTCCTCTTTAAAAAGATATGCTAGTTTAACCTAATAAGAACAGAAATACCCAATTAGTATTCCTAAACATAATAAATTAAATTATGGGTATACCATTTAAATACAAACACTGGTTTATATTTAGCCACAACATTCAGAATGAAGAACCAATGAGCAGCACATCCCTTCCAGCACATTGGAAGAACTAAACCCAGGTGTCATTCATCCAGACTGAAAAGTCAAAATGTGTGGCAACCGTTCATATGCTGAGCAGTTGTACAGAGCTTTAAAGAGCTTCCAGAAATAGAGTAAAAATATCTGTAGGCACACACTTGCCTCCAGAATTGACATATCTAAGGAACTCTTTGTAATTTCATACTGAACTAGATATATACATATGTGTAAAATGCACTATTTGACAGATTTCAAAGACTGACTAGTCTTTAGCAACTATTCCCACTGAGAACAATTATAAATACAGATCTTTCTAATTCTTTCCCCAAAAGTCCTTCTGGTTTCTTAAAGGAAGAGTACAAAGCATTGGTGCACCTTTTCAGAGAGTTCTTATAGTAGAAAAGCAAGAAACGGGAAAGTACCTGTCAGTTATTTGAAAGAATTATTTCCTGCTAGCATCTGAAGTCAAAACAAACAGGTTTCATTTAACCTTGAAGCATACAGAGAATTTTGACAGGAGGTATAAAATTTATCACCTTAAAATAAAGAAACAAAACAGCATTCCCCACTTTCATATCTACATCTCTCAGTATTTCATGTTTTACCCTAGAGCCCCAACAGCTTTAGGCAGACGATAAAATCATATGGAAAACAAACACCACCACACAGCAATACAAAAATAGATTCTCCAAGTCTCTAATCCTCACCCATGGGGGGCAGGACTGAAAAGTTGAATTATGAGCAGCCAAAGTAAATAAAAACACCTGAATCACACTCTGAAATCTCAGTGCTTGCACAGGAGCACAAGCCACCATTTTTCACAGCTACAATTTTTGCACTTCCTACATTAACATGACTTTTGTGGCCAGAATTCAGCAATACTAGGAGTACCAATAGTTCTTTAAGTACTATATTAGACCTTTCCAAAGTAAGATGTACTACAGCCAGCCTTATTTGAGAGTCCTTCAGAACAACACTTACAGTGATAAAAACTGGGGGAAAAAACACCAACCAAACAACCCCCCCCCCCACCCAACTACTGTGACACATGCCCAAGTGAAATATTAAAGCTAGGTGACTTTTACACTTTTGTCAGAATCAGAAGTGGAGGAAACTCAGTTCACAGGAATATTGTTGAACATGTCTTTAAATAAGGTCATGTCATGGGTATATTTGTGTGTGGCAGCTTGGTTCTTTGGGAACTAAAGGTACAAACAGTTTTCAAAACAGAATATTAGAAAGTAAGCAATAAGGACTAAAAGTAATTTTTTTTTCAGACTCACCAAACCAACTTGGTTCAAATCCAGAACAGAAAGCCAAAGGTCCAGTGAGATCTCACTCAAGAGTAATAAATAACACTGAAAACCACCTTTTCTAGGGACAGAAATATCCAGGCACAGACAATCATTGGGTGGGGATAATGCCTGGCACACAGACTGAAGTGAGCCCCACAGCTCTACCCCTTCTCAGCCAATTTAGTATTCCACAGGTGCACAAACGCTAAACCCATATGGTGTAGGCACAAAACATTTTAGCTCTTAGTGACAGAGAACTCACTGCCAAGACTACTTCTTCCTCCTGTCAAATGCTATCACATTTTTTGTGTTTATGTATATACCACCTTCAAAAGACAAGCCCTCCTTAATAAAGGAAAAGCTTGTTTATGCAGGTTTGGTTTGTTTTTAAATAGTTATCCTTTTATAGCTATAACCTCAATACCAATTAGTCAGGAATATCAGTGAACCTGAAATATTAATCACATGAACGTTTACTTCTAATACAAAACAGCAAAAGCCAATCTACCTAATCTTCAAAATGCCTCCAATCCTTAAATACACACATGCAACTAAAATTAGTAAAAAACCATTCTTACCTTTTTCTTTGAAGAAAAATTGTGAGGCACACAGAAATGCTGTTACAGCGATTCCTTGTTCCATAGTGTTTGGACAGATATTCCCTTAAAGGAAATCCTTAAATAATGCCTGGAGCCAGCCTGGGCAGCACTCCTGCATGAGGTGCACAGAGCAGCTGCTGGATTTATAAAGCTGAACTCAACTGCCTGCTACACCCTCTCAACACAACACCAACACTGCAGCTCCCGACTAGAGCTGTAAGAGCAGTACATCAGTTTCCCGCTTCTTTAACTGATTGAGTAATGAGCACTGTAATCAGCAAACTATTTACACATGGAAACAAGAACACCTGAATGTTCTGACTTTTCTCACTCATTTGGTGAGTTTTTCAATTTGAAACAAAATCACAAATATACGGTATTTTGAATTTTAATCAGTACTTCCAGTAAGACTGTGTAAAAAACGCACTGAAGAATTAATTTCTCTTTTCACAGAGGAACACAGAAATTCTTAATTTGTTCAGTAAAGATTCGTTGCTAGCACTCCAGTGCATACCACTCTGTCAGAAATCCATGACCAAACCATTGTCTCAGATTTTTTTTGTTCTTCTGGATTCACACATAAAAACCCCACATAGGTGTATGCCTCACTATTTATTCACCTAGATTGTCATACTGATCTTGTAGAGTGACACAGAAGTAAGCCAAATTCAACTGTTCCTTTGCACCATAAGAAACTTTGTAAAATTCTAATATTATTAAGCAAGCAGCAGTTTTCTGCACCTGTTCATAGAGCAGAGCAGCCTTACCAATGGACAATCAACTGTACCACCACTACTAGACCGCCTGAATTTCTTGGACAAAGTAAAACTATTAAAATTTTGTCTTCTTACTCCAACATACACAATATTTTCAAGTCTTCCAATACAATACAGAATGAAACTCTCATAAGACACTGGATGCAATTTTCAAATGGATACATTTTTTTAACTCAAAGACTGAATAGCTGACTGCAAGTCATTCAAAAAACACCATATTTCAGAACCATTTTTCCATTTCTATACTCAATCCATCTCCTCATCAATAACAATTTTTCACTAGGATGTAGAAATCAGTTTCTAAATATTTAATATAGTTGGAAAAAGATTACAAAATACGAAGTTTTATTGTACTTGAGACTAGAGAAAAGTATTCAATTTTTTCATTTCCTTCAAATTTGAGAAAAAGTAACAAGCAAACAAATGACAACAAAACCTAACAGATGTATGAACTAGTTTCACCAATAAAGCTTGGAAATTCAGAAAGGATTTCACCAAATAAATGTCAGTGGCTGAACCTGGCAGAAGCCATTCCCCACAGAAGTGCTGTATTCCTAGAATGAACTAATGCCCTTCAGTAACACAGAAAATCAGTCACTCAGGCAAGGCAGGACTTAGAAGAGACCAAGGATTAGCATCTCCGAACAGTGGAGTCAAACGAAGCATTTTGGATCCTGTGTCAATTCAGAGCTCATCATGTTTTGCAGGGTCCAGACTGGGTTTGATGAAGACTCCCTCCATGGCTTTCCAATAGTTGTGGTGGCTGGCAGCAGGCATGCCATGAACTTCCCGCTGGCCTCTAATGGGGTGGCCGTACTGCTCCCCCGTGATGGACAGGAACACCTCAGTCCCCACGTGCTTGAAGCGCACGGCATCCTCCCGCTCCCAGTAAGTCCCACTGCACTGCACAATCCAGAAATCCAGGTCATCTCCTTCGCCATCATCCCCAAAGGCACTTACTTCCTGTTAGAGACACAAGCTTCCTGAAGTGAAAGTGTAAGCAGACACCTCCAGGACACACAAATATCAACCACAGACTCAGCAGAGTTCAAAGACAAGGATGGGGAAAGAAATGTTGTTGTTTTGCTCTATCAACAGTTACCAAAGCCAGAAGCACCAAGATTCTATCACTACAATCTGAACACAAAGTGCCAACAAACTCCAACCTGTAATCTGAGAAAAAAGTGCTTCAAAAACTCCAAACAAAGCAAAACCCCACAATGACAGTTGAACATTCTTACCTTAATGACAATATATGAAGTTTCTACATGAAAAATGAAACCCGGGGTAAAGTTTTAGAGTCAATCTTTCCCTTAAACAATTCTTTTGAAATGTTATTCTTCCATCACTTCTTTTAATAATCCGGTTATCTAGACACCCTACACAGAGCTCAACCTTATTGTTTCAGCCACTTTACTCATGGTGAAAGAAAAACTTTTCCACAAAGAGTCAGATCTTCCAAGTTTGAATGTAACAATCTATCTACACAGCGTGGCAGAAGACTGACATGACTAACAACAAAAATCTTCCAACAAACTCATTTAAGAGAGATTTTCAGTCTTGGAGAAGTATTTGTTCTGGGCTGAATTACAGTTAGAAATTACACTCTTCTAGATATGTACAAAATTATAAATAAATATGATTGCAAGAGCAGATTCAGTTTTCCTGTGGAAGGAGGACCGATAAATATGAACAGGGAAATGAAATAGGGATAGCAAGAAGACAACTGAGACTAATAGACTGGATCATCAAGGAACACGGACATAGGAATGCCTAATGTTATAACACAGGATTAGTTGCCTGGCTCTAGAGCAATCTTCACAATGCTGAGGGAGATACTCAATCTCCTGCATCTAGAAAACACCAAACATTTCAAAACAGTCTTCCCAGTAGCAACAGTGCAGACAAAAAAAAAAAAAAAAAGCAAAAAAGCAGATTTGTTAAAAAAACTGTGAAATAACAGTACTGGCACATACTAAATATTACCTCTGCCAAGAACTGAAATATATAATTTCAAGATGCAGAAAAGCCTATACTTGAATCTGGATATGCACAGACATACTGCTTCTGGCAGCTGGTACTCAAGCCTGATTCTCCAAAAACCCAAGTAACTGGAGAGACTATTGTCAATCGCATGCAGTACTTATACAAAAACTTAAGATTTAAACCAACTCACTTGGTTATTGGAGAGTGGTGATGGGAAGTGATGAGTGTGCAGATTTTTCCCAGTGTTAACGTGGGTAAGTCGTATGGCTTGCCCACATTTCACTGGTGTCCCACGCTGGCAACTGCTGTCACTCTTCCCACGGATTCGCCAATAGCTGTTGGCATCATCTGAAGCTTCAACTCCTGTCACTGACTGCTGCCCACTTCCTGTTTGAATAGAGTTAAATGACACAAGACTTATGCTGCTTCCTCAGTTCAAAAAGACACGAGAAAACTACAGAAGTTTGCTTTAACATTGTCATGCCTTCATGTTTACAAGATGCTTAATTCTCACAGTCCATTTACTGACTGCAAAAGGAATGCAGGTACCAAATAATCTTTCAGATGGAAGCAGTGAAACACAGCATGTGTTAGCAGATACAAACAGTCAAAGTTCATGGCAAACACACAAGAAAAAAATCTAATCCATGTCAGGTATTATTCACACCACCCACCTTTATCAAAAATACTATCAAGGTCTTTGTATTCCCAAACAGACCAACACCCTCGTTGCCAGAACAGACACTGGGAAGAGTACTGCTGAGGCCCTTGACACTGAGCAGGGCTTACCTCAGGGACAAGGGCAAAGCGCTCCTGTCACATCCCGACTCCAGGGCCCACAGAGCAGCTGACAAATCTTCCTGTCCCACAGGCCTCAGAATCCCCCTGTCCCTGCCGTGTCTCCAGCCCACCCCTACAACCCATCCCTGGCCTGCCGCTTCCTTCTGCGCCAAAGACACGAACCTCGGGAAGCTCCAACTTCCTCCACCTTCCCCACCATCCTCATTGCCTGCCCACCCCCGGCATTTCCCTGCCAGGCACCGCCTGTCTCCCCCCGCTCCTTCGCCCCCCTCACAGCCCGTGCCCCGCCATTTCCCAGCTCCCCGCCCGGGCCCTGCTCACCGGAGCCGTACTTGACCTCGTGCGAGTGGAGCCGTACGCTGTGGCGAGTGTTGAGCAGTTTCAGCACCGAGCCGCAAGTCACGGCGCCCGGCGCCGGCTCCCTGCCGTGACACAGCCCGGGCAGCAGCGCCAGGAACAACAGCGGGAAGAGGCGGCGGTCGCCCCGCATCGCGCCGCCCCCGGCCGGCCCCGCCGCCCCCTCAGCCCAGCCGCCCCCTCAGCCGCCCTCAGCGCGACGCTTCCGCTCCCCCACGCGGGCCCGACAACCGCCCCTCCCACCGCCGCGCTCAACCAATCCCCACTCGCTTCCCGCCCCGCCGCGCGCTCTCATTGGGCTACGGCGAAAGAGCAAGAGGGAAGTGGCCAATCAGAGCCCTCGGCGTGGCGGCCCTCAGGGGAGGACGCGAAGGAGAACTGCGGGCGCTGCTCCCTCACGGGGCCGGGTCGGGGTTGTGCCGCCGCCGCCCCCGGTCGCTTTCGCCTCCGGGTCCGGAGCGGTGTCACCTCCGGCTGCTAGGCACCCCCGGGGCAGCGCTGACACGACTCTGCAGTTTGCCCTTGCTGAGGCCAGGTCTGTCACTGCTGCCCTCTCGTCTAACGTGGTCTGGGCTGTATGAAAAATTACAGCCAGGTCAGGCTGAGGGGTTGTTAAAGGGCCTTGGCGGAAAACGTGCTGTGGGTAGGACCGTTCAGTTGTTTTCAGAGCCAGGGAAGGACAAATGTCCTCACAGCGTGAGCAGTGTCAGAGACAAACCGGCTCTGAGGTCACAGCCCAGGTACGGGCAGTGTTTAGATCCAGCCTCGGGGAGCCGCAGTTGGCACTGTCAGGTCAATCGGCCCCTGCTGTTCCATTCAGGCCACTTCTAGCTCGGAGCTGGCAGGCGGCACATTTAGATCTGCTCCTCCCTGCAGTTCTGGCTCTTAGAATGGAGTAAATATCTACCCATTTGGGGGATTTACAGAGAAAAGTAACACAGTGTTGAAAAACAAAGGGAAGTGACTTGGATGATAATGCATCACAGCTCCAGTAATTTATGGATTATATTAGAGCTTCTAATTATAGGGCATAAACACTACACAAAGAAGAATTAACAATGGTTGCTGTAACACTAAGCTGTAGGAATAACATAAGATCTTTGCTTTTGGATCCCAAAATTAACCTTCTGTTCTTCAGTCTCTTGCAAAGTTCTTATAACAAAGAGACTATTAAGCTTTATTCTGTAGGAAAAAAACCCTGCATAAATTAACATACATACTGTCCTTTATTGCATAGTTTTGCAAACTGAAGAAATACTCCCCCCCAAATTATCTCAATAAGAGGCAGCCATTGACAAAGAACACTTGAACTCCTACATAGTTCTTTTGCTTCTGAAACTGCTCAGTGGATTGACCCATGTACCACATCACAGCCTTGTGTGAGTCCCATGTAAAACGTGAAGAATTCAAAGTAATTCAAAAGAGCAAAAGATTTTGGTCTTCTTAGTGGCAAGGAAACAGGTAGAAGGGCTCCCATCTTGGGACTTACATCTTTGTAATAATGGTATTGCAACAGCAAAGAACTGAAACCCTGCACTTGATATTACAGGATGATTTAGAAAGCACATTAGTGTTGCTGGGTAGCGCAAACATCATAAGATGCTCAGCTGACTCTCTTCCACTAGTCCTGAAGCTGCAAGGTTTTTTCCTGCCCATGTGATACCACTCAATCAAATTTTTTGTGCTGGCTTTGGCCTGTTTTCCATAGCTATACCTATATTTGAGAAAAATCTCTGACTTAAATGGCAGGCCAGCATTAAAACAAGCCCAAGTACTAAACTCAGTCACATATATACGTGTCTATACACACACACACACAGTGTGCTTTTCTCAGGACTTAAAACTCATTTCCTAGTGCTGGAGGTATAAAGGAAAAGCTCCCCCACTGATAGTCAAATGCCATATTTTTATGTCATTCTAAGCAGACTTGCTGTTCTAACTAAGACAACAGCTCACATTTGCTTTTGTTGTTATAACTGGGGTAAAACCAGATGTCTGTGGTTGCCATTTTAGCCGTGGAAAATCAATCATATGGGGCTTTAGCTGGCACCTGTCTGTCTTTCTGGGAGGTCGCTCAGTCTCAGTGCATTTAGTGGCGTTTACATGGTGCTCCCTACAATGCTTTTCAGTCCCACTTTAGAAACATAATTGGGTTAGAACGGTTGCCAACAAAGAGCCCATCACTGCCAAACACCCACGGCAATTAACAACCACCTCATTGCAACAGGGCCCTCTATTGTTTCTGGTAGATTGCTTTAAGCTCCAGGTAAAATTGCCTCAGAAATTATGTGGCTTCACCTCGGTCATGGGAACATCAGCTTTTTTTAAAAGGAATCTCTTTATGATTCTTGTTTATGAACAGAAACAAAATAATTCAAGGGTGCTGTAAAAGGGGAGAGTGTAAAATGTAACTACAAAGCCTTCAATCACTCAGACACCCCCTCCCCCATCCTTGTGCACAATTGATTTTCAAACATTTTGGAAACTCCTACCATTTCCACTCAGGTGCAGCTGTAGGTATAGCATGGCCCTCCCTGAAAGAATGGTTGAGCAGTGCCAAATGCTTCTAACATGCAGGAATGAAAAATCTGTGGCACAAGAAAATTTCAGAGGGTGTATACTTACCCAAAGCAACAGATTATAGAAAAGGGATATAGTTTTTATGTTGGCCTTTGTTTGGGATGCTTTAAACTTTCTGTTTGCTTTGCATGACTGGAGCAGTTACTGACAACTAAGGTAGCAGAGCTGGCAACTCCTGGGCATGATCTATACCCCAAAAAGCACTGGTGGTACAGTGCATCTTTTGGTACAGACAGCCCTTGATTTATGGAGAACACTGCAGCAACACCTGGGCTGTTTCTCAGACCAACACAAACGTCAGGCAAAACACACAGGGACAGTTCTGAAGCCATTAGTACCTGATACAGAAACAAGCCCACATGACCTCTTCCACTGGCCTTCCTCTGCATCTGGTCCCTTTTCTGATGTCAATAAAGATGAACTGTACTGAACTCAACAGAGTAACTGCAGACAATCAGGTCTGCAAAGATTCTATGCTTTTTTTCTGTCTCCTTCTTTCACTCCACACTGAGGAACAGCTGGTTATAAACCTCACTTCAAATGAAACATTTGTCTCCACTGGCATGCCTTACAACAGAGCTCTTCCAACTGTGACCCCTAAGCCTCATACAAACAGTGAACAGGAGTAATAATGATTAAATGCTGTCACCTGGGGAGAAATCCAAGTGACAAAAAATGGCTTGCAAAAAATTTATAGAATTCCAGTTTCTTATCACTCAGCCTAAGTTGTTTAAGGACTAGATAACCAAAATAATTTGCTTAGATTTTTGCATTCAGTAGATATAAATATAATGTAAGAATAAGCAGAGTAAATAAGCAGAAGACATTTGACAAAAAAAAAAGTATTAACATATACATATTTATGTATTTAAATTGAAGATTTTTTCATCTGGTGGAGAAGATTTGATGTTTTTTAATTGCTGTCTTCTATTTCTAGTCTTAGAGGTAGAGAGGATTTCCTGTGAAGTGCTGCAGAGTCCTGGCAATCTGTGTCCATCACTGTTGCCATTTCTCAGCCACACTCCTGCCTGATGCTTGTCCTTCAAGAGCAGGGGATCTCCCCTCAGAACCCAAAGGAATTAATCTGCATTTCCACTCGATCAACTGAGATTTTTCACATGTTTTCAGTGATGCTGGGAGGCAACAACAATCACAGTAAGTGATCTGCCAGATTAACTTCCATGTGTAGTAACACTGCTGAGGTGTTACTGATGTTTGCATTAATTCTTTTTTTTTTTTTTTTTCCTTACCATAAGAACCTGCCTCTGGTATCTTTACTTCATTTTAATGACTCCTGATCAACATTTGCAAAAATCAGGTTCAGGCTTAACTTTGCTTTTGTTTAGACAGTGAAGTTGAAGCTGAGGAAGTTATTTAGAATTTGTAGGCATGGATTGGAATTGTTGTTTTGATTATTAGCTTCTATTTTAGAATAAGAATGTAAAAATGCAATGTATGTTACATCAGTTCAGACAGCTTTTAAAATAACTTAGTTCTTCATGGGATTTGAAAAACCTCTAGACATCTTTTTCAGTGGTAGGTAAATATTAATGTAATTCTGAAAATTCCACAGAACATCTATGCATCTTTTATATAACCTGCTCCTTTCTGGCCTCAATAGAGATAATTTCCTCTAGGAACCTTTATTACAAATACCAAGAAACGAGCTCCAGATAGCATAATAACTTTCACAGAGGTCAAACTGAATTCCTGATGCAATCAAACAGTTAATGGAATCAGATAGTCTAGGTTTAGCTATCAATGTGCACAGTTAAACAGTACCTATTTTGGACTCATCATTTAATTGTCTAGGAGAAATACTCCCCATCTCAACTCTTTTTTGACCAGGTGTCTTTGTATATTTAACAGACCTCAGCATCAGGCAAAGGGGTATCTGGAAAAGGAATATGCAGGCTTTACATCATCTCAACCCCTGTTAGAAGTCACAGATTCTGTAGCTTAGTTCATATTCAAATATTAATTTTTACAACACATTATACACTGAAGGAAAAGCAGCAGAGAGAAAATAACCCTCTGAAGAAAGGGAGAGTGGATTAGAACTCACCATCCATGAGCCACAGTATCACCAAGGACCAGAGGCCTGCTAGGTGCATCAGGAGGAATTTGAGTTTGGTGCTTTTAGCAGTCCTCCATAATTTAATGCCAAGTGTCAAGTTAATAAGAAGGTCACAATGGCAAATTTTGCCTTTCAGCCACCTTGCTAGGACCACATACCTTGCCAGGTACTGGCATTATTTTGTGCTGGTGTAAATTCAGGTATTTCAGACATGGGCGAAGGAAGGTGACAGGTACTGCCTGGCTGGGTCACATGGTAAGCAGGGAAGCTCTTAGCAGATGTACCCCAGAGTTTGGGGATTTCAACCCTTTTTGATGCAGGATGGAGGAAGCTGTTCTATGGATGAAAAACTGTAGTTTAAGTATTCCTACTGAAGCTACTGAACTTCAAAGATTTACAAAATCTTTGAGGCTGGGACAGAGAAGAAAATGTTTATATCCTTTAATTTAAAAAATGGATTTTACTTTGTCTCATTTCAATGCCTTTTACAGTTCACACTTTCAACAAAATTTCATGCAAGGAAAAGACAAAGTCCAACTGTGCTACCATTATAATCCCAAATGAACTATCTGCAGCCAAGGGAACAAGTAAAAGAAAACACATTTTTTATGTCAACATGTAAACAGATGCCTTGTTGGAAGCCGTAATTGTTGGAAAACACTTTTGTGAAATACAGGAAACCTCAAAATTTGTTACTGATTAACTCAAAGCTCAGGGAAAGAAATTTAAGCTCAAAAGCAGTGAAGCACTTGAGGATGGTGAGAGCTCCTGCTGGCTTTTGCTGCTAAGCTGAGGTAGGGCTGTGTTTTGTTTTAGTTAAGCTGGAAGATGCAGCCTCTCTTTAGTCCATGTCCTGGCTTATGCAGCCCCAACAGAAATACTGGCCAATGTGCCTGTCTTCACTGCAAAGGAAAGACTGTCCACAGGAAGTCTGCCTTGCCTTTCAGCTCCAGGTTGAATTTGTAAGGGCCTTTCACCTCTGGGCTCAGTGAGGGTCAGCTGCAAGGGCTATCCTGGCAGCCAGCTGCGAGTGCAGGCTGCAGAGGGAGCGCTGCTGCTACCTAAGGAGATGTGGCACAGGGGCAAGGTTTGCTTGCTGGGGAAAGTTTGCTTCCAGTGGCAGGAAGGAGAGCTGGATAAACAGGTACGAAATCAGAACAGAAAAGCCTCCAGAAAGTGCATTAAATATTTAAGAAGGATGTTACCGTTAATAGCATTAAATGCATACTAAGGATAAGAAGGCTGAGAAGCCAAGCTTTGTCTGAGATTCTTATGTCGTGCCTCTCACCTGTGCAGAGTCAGGGAGCACTGGCAGTTCTAGAAAGAGGCAGAAAACCTCAGAGTTTGCATTGGCAAAGAGAGGAGGTACTTATTTTATGATTCATGACATTAATTTAGGGTTGTGCTGATTTCAGCTGTTACAGTAACAGCACTCATCAGTAAGTGAAGCCTCTTGGGGAATGTGGGCAGGCTGTAATGTTCATCTCCCAGAAGGGGAAGCAAGTAGCAGGTGCACAAATATCCCCTCTGAAATGCCAAGGGCACTGGAAACCTTTACAGAACATCAAAAACTTTTCTGTAACAAAGCCATACAACTATCAAATGACAGAAAAGCTCACAGGAATTGCCTGAATGAAGATTTAGCAAGTTGTCTACAGCATTTTAGCATGATCTGTTTTGAATTTCATTTCATATAATTATTTTCTAAGAGAAAATGTCACTGAAGAGGCAGAAGGCTGTCTCCAGCTCTCACCATCATTTCCAGTAGTCATTGCTCATTTACATGAGCAGGGAAGAGCAAGAAACAGTAAGAAATCAACAAAGAGCTGATGTCCCCTCTTGACGCAGCAGAAGTCTCCCATGCTCCCAGTCTCCCACTGCTGCCCATTTCAGGGCCTATAGGGAGAGCACAGCCTAGGAACCAAATTCTCCCGTGAATAATATTGCTACCACCCATTCTGCTTTTATTTTTCGCCTTCAAACTATCAAAATAGACCTACAAATTGCCATCCAAAATTTAGCTGCCTCTCAAAGTGCCCTCAGGCTAATGGAAACAAAGTTCTGTAGCAGTTTGCTACCTGGTCTGCAATTGATGAGAGCCTAAAGATCAACAGGGCTGCAACCTACCTCAACACAGTGATTCCAAATTCCTTGTTAGGAGACAGACCTGGAAAACCACTACTCGCACAGGTGTTCATGCCCCCACACAGATGTTTCAAACTTCAGGTGTGAAAAGGGTGCAATTTCATCTGCTGAAGTGTGCTTCTATGTCTCCAAATTGATGGTTCTTCCTTTGCTGAAGACAGTCAGTCTCTGGCTGTGCCTACAAGTCATGTCCTTGACTTTGGGGCATGGGCACGCTGGCGATCTTTTAGGAATTGAGCTCTGCTGAAAAAGGAGACACCTGGAGGCTTTGGTTTCTTTATACATTCTTTATACATGAATTAAGCAGCAGGATTGCCAGTCCATTCCCACAGAAATGACCCTTAAAGCCTTTTCCAACCCATTTCACTCCAGCTGCTCTTCCAAGAAGCTGGTGCTTGGCTTGTCAGCTGTTTCTGCACTTACCTCCATGCTGGCACTGGTTCAGAGGTGGAAATCACCATCATCCGTGCAAGAGTCCCAGTCCCAGTGTGATCCCTGCTTCCTGGAACAAGTTACAGCAAACACCAAGACAGCTACCCTGGATCCATGGACATGATACCATGATATCCATGGCACTTTCTCATCTGCCATTCTCCCTACCCCAAACAAGAGTTTGTTGTTTCTCCTGCAGTATCAGAAGTGGGTGAATGTTTTGGGATAACACTACAGACCAAGAAGGGGGTTGTTCTGCTTTGATAGAACTTCATCCTCTTCCACAGGTTAGCAGGCTAACAGAAAAATGCAGGCTAACANAGAACTTCATCCTCTTCCACAGGTGAAAAATGCAGGCTAACCGTATCTTCCCACTCTCCATTTCAAGCTGAGTACTTGGCACTTTCTTTTTCATTCTGATAGATCCAGAATAGCTTTTCTGCAGTAAGAAAAAGCAGTTCAATGCAAGGACAAACAAGATTTTACATGCAGCCTGGTGGAGAACTGGCTGACATCCAGCACAGAATGACAGCATGTTAGAAGCTGCCCTTTGTGAAACTTCTGTCTGTTCTCAGTGTCCTTCTCTAGCCCAGCACAAAGAGTCATGGGCCCTCCTGGCCAGGGTTTGCTGCCCTGCAGTTCTGAAGTCAAACTGAGTGTACAGCGCCAGCAAACCAAGGTAGGGGAAAACCAGCAAGTGGCTACTGTGATTGTCACTTATTGCAGGATTATATATCCAGGGCATCGCTGGGATCATCAGTTTTGCGTTGAGGCCAGCACAGAGCACGAACTGAATTTGCTTGTCCCACCCTCAGCCACAGGCGGGTCTCACCTCGGGAATCTGGAGCAGAGACCGCCACAGAGAGCGGCACAGGTCCCCCCCGGGGCGGGCCGTACCGGGCCGTGCGGCGCTGCGGGCCGCTGCCGCCAGGGGCCGCCGGCGGGG
>VZSE01014217.1:459614-491594 GCA_013398275.1 Promerops cafer | reverse complement strand
GCGGCCGCCCACACCTGGCGGCGGCCCTGGGACCCGGATCGGGCCGGAGCGGAGGTACGCACCGCCCCGGGGGCGGGAGGGGGGCTGGCGGGCCCCCTGCGCCCCCGCTGCAGCGGGAAGGCAGGGCCGTGCCGCCGGAGGCCGCTCTGTCCCTGTTCTCCCCGGGGACGCGGCCCGCACCCCCGCTCTGGCCGCGCCCGATGGAGCCGGGGATCGGTGGCCGCGAAGACGTCACGGCTGCAGGGTTGCCTCAGGTGATCCGCACTCGTGCCATTTCACTGGGCACCGCGGGCGAGGGTGTGCCCGGGAATGGAATTTGACCCTCAGACGCACCCTCGATCGATTAAATCATTCCACCAAGTCCCTGAGCTTTCGCACGCTCCTCATCGCCAGATGTACAAAGTGCACGCAAGGGTTTGCCCCTGCAGGGGAGGGCACGGCTCGTGCTCTCAGGCAGCAGCAGGCAGGGATGGTGTGAGCCCGCCGACCACTGTGCGAGCTGCCAGACAGCGGCGGGCTGAGGTGGAGCAGGAGGAGTCAGGGGCTGAGTCACGATTGGGTTCGCCCGCGGTAAGCCTGTCTTTTCCTGTTGGCTCGTGATCTGCAGACTGCCGAGCGTTCCGATTTAACCTTTTACTTTTTTGCCAGGGATGACATCTAAGGATGCTTCAGGTGAAGCTAATAATAACTGGAGATGACTTCGGCTATTGTCCTCGGAGAAACCAAGGCATTGTGAACTGTTTCCTGGCTGGTGCGATATCTAACGTGTCCCTTCTAGTCAACGGAAGTGCTGCAGCAGATGCAGCCAAGCTGGCAAGGAGGTAAGCTACTTTCTTTAGCTCCTTTATGGACAGCCGCCACGAAAACCCAAGCCTGGAAAATTTTGTATTTTGTTAGCCCCAGAATAAACACTGTATCATAGCTCAGGCTGGTATAAGAAAACTGTATTCAGACACATTTACTAAGACTCTTCATAGTAAAACCAGTGATTTGCTAACTAATACCCGTAATGGTCTTTCTCTAGTATTAGCCACTGCACCTTCCCTCCCCCCTTAGGATAGGAAGCCATTTCCACTATTTGACTAGCAGAATTTGGGTTTGTCACACTTTCTCCTTCCACACTTCTAAGAGATGCATCATCAGAAGGAAAGTGCACATTATAGACTCAAAACAATCTGCTACCCCTAAAACTATAAGAGCATAAAAGCACAAGTCTTTAAATCTCATTTAATTGATCCATTTCACCCAGGCTGAACACAAGGTCAGCCAAGCTCATTGCAGAATCAGGGAAAGGTGTGATTCTGCAAAAGCTTATTTATAAATCTGGTCAGTGGAAAACTTGACTTTTTCCCCACCTTATAAATATTTTTTAAAAAGCACATCAATATTTCTATTAATTCTAGGCTTGATAAACACATCTGTAAAAAATGCATACATAAAAAAGGGGCACCTTGAACCTACCACCTTTACTTCTTCACCGACTTCAGAGGCTGCTGGCACAGTTAGCTCTGTAGCAGATCAAATGCTATGTGGCAGTCTCATAGTCTAGTCCAGCAAATCCTTTAATAGGAAGCATTATTTGTATTTAGGAGGTAAAACCCCACTAATGCTTCAGCTCTGTTGTAGGCAGGCACTTGGAACCAGGAGTATGTCCTGAAAGAGAGAACATCAGGGTTGAGAAACAATTTAGGAAAGCAGAAAAGGAAAGGAGCTGTACTGCTACTAAATAAACTGAGACCTTATGCTTTAAATGCAGCTGTTGTGGGGGAGAGTTTCATGAGAGTCCTGCTGACCTTGTTCTCATTGAGCATCTCTCCTCAATTTGCTGTGGTTTTAGGGGTACTTGGAAACTTCTTGTAGCTTCTTTGGAGTAGGGTAGTGGAGAAAAGCCAGGGTGTGATGTTAGTGGCAATCTGGTCTGTAAAAAGGCTAGAGATTCCCCACAAACATAGAGGGAGGAACTGCCTGGGAATCAGAAGAGGAGGGGCACAACACCAGTAAGATTCCTAAAATCCTATTAGTAAAGGAAACATAAAATGCACAGATAAAGCCAGCACATCTCTCAGACACAGAGGCACTGTGAAACCCTTTAGCCCCACTGGTCTGGTAATGTTGTCAGCTATTTTAGCCACGGTCTTTAGCAGGCTTTTAAAATAGAATCCACCTGGCCTCATTTCCATAGCCCGGAAGTAGGCCATGTAATCAGGGGTTTAAAAAGCATCTTTGAATCCAGGTCATGACACTGGTGCTGGCAGCTGATATGGGTGTGAAAAGCCATGTTGGAGGGCAGGGGACAGCAGAGGCTGCAGCCTGCTGCTACAATTTTGATTTTTTTTTTTGGGGGGGGGGGGGCAAGCATTGGGGGGAATGTAATTTTGAATTGTCAATGTGAATGAAATGGGTTCAAATCTGTTTCTGAGCGTAGAAGCAGGGTGACTTTGGGAACATCTGCCAGCTCTGAAGATCTACAGCCCAGGTTCTACAGTCCCTCATTTGTGTAACTCTCTACAAGTGTATTCAGCCCTACCCAGGCACAGGAGAGGGGGAGCATTAGCAGGTGTGGAGAAGAGGTTTCCTCATGTTGTAATGCAAGCCCACCTTCAGCTGCTGCTAACTGGCACCTGTGTGTGTAAACAAACCCCTGTGTCACCCCTGAGGTATTTGTTCATGTTACAAAGGCTGACGCAAACTCTAGAAATGTCATTGAGTCCTCCTCGTCTTGAGGTGCAGAAATGGGAAAGTATCACTTGCTTGACTGCCTTGCCAATATTATTCCCTCTTTCCCCTGCTTGGTGTCATCTCCCATCCCACCATAAATGTTGAGGCTTTTTATTTTATGGGATGTTGTTTTTTTTCTCGTCACGTTTGTCTTCCCCTATTCAGCCTTGGCCAGTGGTGTTAGCAGGAAGAGTGGATCTATCCTCAGCTGAGAGAAGAGGCTTGAAGCAAGTAGCTTGTCCTTTCCTGGGGCACATTCCAGTGCTATGGAATTTGGTCTTTCACACACATGGTTCCAGGATTGTCAGTGATGGACTGCTTTTATGGCTTCTTGATAAACTGTCTATGACATGATTGCTTGTCACTGCAAGTCTTAAGCTCTCACTCCTCATCCTGGTTTTCAGTTAACTGGACACAAGCAAAGCTAATTAATAAGTAGACAACTTTTCCTTCCTAAGCACTTCATGCTGCCCTGCAATGTTAGGACTCAGCATCCTTCAGAAAGGAACACAGTTCCTCTGAAATTTTTCTTCCTTTCATTTTCACAATAATTCTGTAGTTTCTGGGTATACAGTCTGTTGCCCCAAGTCTTGATTAAAGTCTTGGCAGATGTGATAATAGTCAGCAGATCTTTGTAGGAGCTCTAACACAAGCCAACTGCAGAACAGCAGAACCAAGCAGTAAAACATACACCTTCCTTAACATTCAGGCTCACCACCTTGGACTTTCCTCATCTGCTGTCACAAGTGGGCTGAAAGAAGGGGCACACTCATTTCTGGCAACAGAGAAGTTTCAGCAAAGGCCTGATCCATCACCAAATGACAAACCTATAGATAGCATCTGCCAGAGCAGAACATAACCAGAGCAGCAGGTGGGAGAACAGACTGCCATTGTGGGTTGAGGGTTTTTTTTCAGTAACTCAAAACTTTTCTCTTTATGGGGCCTTGACTGTGATTTCCTGCTTATCCATATAATATAATCTCAATTTTCTACTTAACAGGCCTTGCCTTGAAGTCAGCCAGACTTCCTGGTGATTATTTCAGAGTCTTTCCCAGAAACTGGAAAGGTTATTTTGTAACCTGAAATGAAGAGATGCCTTAATTTTTCCTTAGAAATATGGAGATAGAAATAGAGATACCTAAGACAGTTTGCTGCCATATCCCCCCAACCCTCCCCTTTACATCAAACAGCTCAGGTGTCACTGAGCCTTAGGACCTTTTTCCATTTGATTGTGTCCAAATAGCTTATGAAGAGTGACATATTTTAGAATACAACCTCAGACTTCCTGGGTGGTTTTTTTGCAGTTTAAGTACTGAACATCAGCCGAAGCCCCCACAACATCTGGGTACATTTAACAGAAGAATCTAACAAAGCCACATTTAATTGCTCTCTCTGTTTTCACTTCCTTTTCCAGCAACACTAATTGCAAAATGTGTGTGTAAATTGTGACTTAATTCTGACCCTCCCAGTCAACATCTGACTAATTTAGAAATCTCTCATGCTTTCTCATCACCCTTTTATGTGACTGTTAATCACACAGCAGACAGTTCCTCTGCTGAACTGTTTGGATAGAGGTGGGACCCAATCTGAAGCCTTACACTAGAATCCCAGATTATATTGACCTTACTGGCAACAGCCCATTTTACTGATGTAAGGCTACAGGCACAGGAGCTGCATTTGATAAAAAGATGTAATTACAACAGAAACTCAGGTCCCTAAGCTATGTTACAGCACCAGCTCTTAACACTGCAGAGGCTTTAGAACATTTCTGGCAGAAGAAATAGGTTTTTAGCAGTAATAGAGCAAGAAAATATGCTATTTGATGAAAGACAGATATTACTGAATGGTGAAAGCGTGTGTGAGGAAGTATGCAAATGCCAACATGAGGAAACTAAGAAGTGCATATCTTTGCTCAAAGTCTTGCTTTGTCTGGCTTCGGACACTTGGATGTTGACTGAAGCGAGATGTTTAGATACAGATATTTACATGAAGCTCTGACTTGGGTCACACTTGGGCTGAAACCTGATGATCAGCAATTTCTTGGATGATACAAATAGAATGTTGAAGGTGGGATCTGTTTATCCATCAAGGGAAAGGGTAAAGTGCCATGCTTATGCCAGAGCGTGCAGCATTCAGCAAGGGCAGTTGGAACAGTGCTTGGCAAATCTCATAATTCCCACAGCCATTGCCACTGGTCCCAGGAATACACAGAGTCCCATGGCATGGCCAGGCAGGACCCAGGACACTGTTACTGATCCACCAACCTCAGAGTGACTCAGTGCAGTACCCATCTCCAGGGTCCCTTTGCTGCCAAGGATGTCAATGAACAGGGATTGCAGCTGCACATTGCCTCAGCAGAGACATTTGTTCAGAGCACTCATGTGGCAAAACAAGCAACTACTTGAAAAGAAAGCAGTTTAAGCAGTTTAACTGATTGTATTTCCTCTCTCTTTGATAACTGGATGGGGCCTGCTGACTCAGAAATCTTTCCAGGGTGAATTCCTTCTTGCTCCTTCTAGCACCTGCTGTAAGGATATTTCCTCCTGCACAAGCCTCTCCTTTTTTCCCCCCCACCTCTACAGGGAATGCTGAGAAGAGAACCACAAAGGTAACAGCCAACTTTCAGTGCAAACAGCTCACTAGTGCATTGACCTCAGTGGCCTGAACCTCTTCTCCACAAGTTCCCCGGCAGCTCAGTCTAATGCTGCTCCTGCTGTAGGAGCACACACCTGTAGCCAATGTCCTGTGATTTTATCAGGAGTGAAGTGAACCCCTGTGCTAAATCCTCCTTCACATCTCTGCATTCCCCAGGGCACTGGGACAGACTTGCAAACACAAAGGGGCCTCTCCAAACAGACTGGAAGGGTCATTGCAGCTTAAAAGAGTCACCAAAAAGGATTTAGAAACACCAGGTAGATTCTTCACATCATTTTGTTTTGGCAGTGGTAGCTGTATGCAGAAACTAAACTGCTGCCTGAAGCCCAATGCCAATCCTTTTATTTTGCATCTTGTGTGAGCAATTAGTAGTTAATGACCAGCAGTGTCCAGCAGGGCTCACCCTGTCCCATCTGGAAAGGGCTTGGCCAGAGGAGTGGGTATGAGGCCAAACCCACAACAGCTGAGCTCTGGTCCCAGGGCAGCATCACATGCTATGTAAGCTGCTTGAGCTGCTGGTCTCTGCTTCAGTATTTCAGCCAACAAATTAGCAGATATTTTACAGTCTTTTGAAAGATGTGGGCAACTACAAAGTATATTTCTGTAGCAGAAACCATCATATGTGCTCTGAAAAGTGGGCCCTTTCAAGATATTCCTGCACCTTGACTTTTCTCCCTGTGAGCTTGTAGTAGAACTCTGCTGTACCCACTGAACTGTCCTCCTCCCCATATCCTTACAGCCTGCCCAGCATGCCTTCTTCTGTGCACCTCCCACAGATGAATATTTCTGAACAAGTTTCTCATGTGCAGCATTTTGAGTTTTGCTTTCAGTGCCTGTATCCCAGAGCCATTAAACACGAGGAATTCCTCTCCAGACACCTCAGCATGCGCAGTCTGTCAAACCATGACTGACTCCACGAGAAAACTATTAAGATATTCAGCTGGTGTTAGGCAAAGCTCTGAAACACGTTCTAGTGTTACAGTCAGGGTCTCCTCTTACCCGAGAACAAGGCCAGCTCTCTCTGCACTTCCACATTCTGCACATTCCCCAGCTCTAGGGCTGGGTTCCGCTCTGGCCAGGAGCTGCTCTCATGTTCCCCAGGGCAGCCCTTGGCTCCTTGGTGTCCCACACCTGTCAGAGGGACTTGCCTTCTCCTGGAAATAGCCTCCCTCAGCATTTGAGGCATTGCACAATTGGAAGCAGTTCATTTGATGCTCCTGGGAGACAACGCTGAGAGGCTCAGCTGTTCATTTCTTACCCTCCCACAACACATGAGAAAGAGAGTACTCAACAGAAAAAGTCCATCTGCTGATTCATGGTAACACAGGAATCCTTTTTTTCTTGCGAAGAGCACTGGCTGTGGTACAAATAATACTCCAGCTGATGCAGTAAGAGCTTCCCAGAGACACGATAAAGAATCTGGGGTGGACTTCTGAGAGAAAACCAAAACAAAACCACAGGCTTCCCCTCTGCTTTTGGGCTTGTGCAGGGTGCCCAGCAGGTCACAGGATGGAGGGGAGGCCCTCCTGCCACAGCACCCCTTCTGCACTGTAGCTACCTCCTGTGCTGCCCTGCAGCCTGTCACCCCTGGTGACACACCTTCTGCTTCTTGTACTAGCCAGGAGTTGGTGTGCACATGTGCTCAGGCCCCCAACTATGATGAACATTTATCATCAGTGAAACAATCGGGCCCTGCTGCACAGAAATCACCAGATCAGAAAAGCCAGAGAGGACCTTTTTCTCCACAAGCTGTTTTGCTCCATTAAACAAACATTCAAGCTCCTTAATCACACAATGGACTCATTTTGTTCCACAGAGCTGTGCATACAACTTGACTCTTAACACTTATGTCTTTGAGAAGTAATATCTAGGAACTGACTGCACCATCTACCTGGATCACGAGACATGGAAGAGCCAGGAAAAAAGACTTTCAGTCCTGCAAGAGCCTAAGCCTTAGGACCTGAATGAGCTAAATGACTCTGACTTGGTCCAATCCATCCACAGTCCTGTCTCCACTGAGTTGGTGCTTCACCAGTCCGCTTCAGATGTCAGACAGAAGGGGAAGATCTTGGTTTTGCACCCTTTGCCTAAATGGAGATTGTTTTTGTTTTCTCCTTGTGGTACAAGGGCTGTACCAGGGACAAACCACACCCACTTTAACAGCTCCAAGCAGAAATTCCAAGAAGGATTTAAAGCATCACCGACTTGTTGCCTTGAAATTCACTCTGCACCATGACTCAGACTGGGCAGCACAGATGGAACATTGCAGTCCTGTCATCCACTCACTGGGTCAGCCAGAGGCCACGGGTTGTCTTGGAAAAAGTTTCAAAGCATCATTTTGGCTACTGATTCTGAGGATTTCCAGAAACGCTAATGAGACCCAGCACAAATCCAAGCACGCACAAGTCCTGTTCTCATTGTAGGGGAATCCACAGCACAGACCAAGGAGACACCAGCACTCTGCTAAGCCCTGTGCCTGAGGGGAGCTCTGCAGCCACACCAACTCCAGAGTTCCTTTTTTTTTAGAATGTTTCAGAGTGCAACTGGGTAATCAGTCATACCCCGTGACTCCTTAGCAAGGCTCTACACTTCACTGTACACTGTAGGCTGTACACTTCACTGCACTAATCCTTCTTTGTCTGTGCCAGGGAGATGCTGCTCTGTACAGCTCAGCCTTGTCACTCACTGAGTGATTGCTCCAGTAGACAGAAGCCTGGCCACTGCAGGCAATTCCAGCTGCAGCCCCTTGTATTCACACCTGTAGCCTGTGCTGTTGCCATAACAGCTTCCTTGGGCACTGTTTATATACAAATGACTGGATTCTACTTAAGGGCAGCTTTAGGAGTTGTCAAGTAAAACTCAAATGTCTCATAAATGTACCATCTTTAACAGGGTGAACAACTCAAGGGGATACCTAGCAAGGGCTAATGAAGCACTTTAGAGAAAGCTGCAAGATCTGGATTTTTCAGTTGGTTGCCAGTGACTGCAGTTACTGGAGTGCAGTTACAGCATTTAGCCCTAGAAACCTCATGCTGTGAGGCAGGGTGGGGCAGGGTCTGGGGGCACTCACAGGCTGGCCCTGGACAGAGTGCTCAGGGTGGTTACCTGAAGATGTCCTGCTCTGGCTGGGGTCACTCTGCCATCCTTTCTGGCAGAGCAGAGATGCAAAGATGTACTCCAGTGAGTACTGCAACACCTCTAAGATTAGTCTGGTTCTTACACTTAACTCTCCCCTGCTTTGACCACAGTGAGGGAGGTGCAAAGCTTAGCAGATATTTCACTCTCTTACAGATACAACATCCCAATAGGCCTGCATGCCAACCTCTCTGAGGGCTCCCCAGTATGTGAGCTGCTCAAGATGAACTCTTCTCTGCTCAACCAAGATGGATTCTTCCATGGAAAAATGGGATTCAGAACAGCTCTATCAAAAGGTCTCCTGAATATGTCAGAGGTAGGAGAAAGCCACATACGGCTGTACAACTTGCCTTCCTGATACAAATCAGCCTGCATTTATCCCAGCACATAACAGCTGAGGACCTTTCCCAGATCCCAGCTGTGAGTAGGCTTAGAGATTAATCCTGCCTGTGCTGCCTGTGCAGCTTGAGCTGGCTTTTAGGTCCTGGGCCTTATTCTGCCAAAGGCTCTGCAGCCTTTGAGAACCCATTCCTCCCTGATTCAGTGCCTGTATACACTGTTAACTATTTATCTGAGGAGGTGGAAGGGGCATTGGAACAGGTATTTACTAAGAAGCTAGAGATCAGTAAAGAGAAAATGACAAAAAGTCCTAAGTAGGCACCAGGCTTTTCATCAGCTTGTGAGATGTTTTGGTTCTCTAGTGAGATGGCTGGTTTTGCCCCATGAGCAAGGATGAACATGTTCAGGTGATCAAAACTGCATCCATTTTAAACAGAAATGGGTGTTCAAATGTTCTAGGTATTCAGAACATCCCCATCACCACCATCCCCATAAGCAGTACCACAAAGAGCCCTGTGCACAGGGGAGGCTCTGGGCAGCCCAGCAGTGCTGCACATCCATATACAACCACAGCACCTGCTGCTTCCCAGAGCCAGGTCCTGAGTCCTGCCCAGTGAGGTCCCAGCAGCCCCATCGCTCCCCTGCTCAGCCTCTGCCAAGTCTTGCTCTGACCCATATCTGCTGCACAGGTGAAGCAGGAGCTAAAGGCCCAGGTGGAGCTGTTCCATGAGCTGACAGGTCACCTACCTCCTCACATGGATGGGCACCAGCACGTCCATGTTCTCCCAGGTAAGAAGGAAATCTTCTTCCAGCAGGTGAGAGAGTCAGCTCAGAGGGGACTCCCCCTGCCACAGCTCCCTGTATGGGCAATAACCCCCACCGTGAGACACCTGCTGGCAGTTGCAGTTTGAATGTTCCCACCTGACCCCACAGTCCTGCCCAGACCCAAACTCTGCTTGGAGCCCTGGGTCTTTCCATAGCAGCACCAGGGCATTAATGGCACAAATGGCCCAGGTTTCACCTCTTCCTTCAAGGACCAATAATTCTCCTCAGCATCCTAATTCCATGTTCTCACCCACACTGAAGGAGGCAGACCAAAGCCAGCAGCAGACTGCCTAGTTTAAACTGGAATGTTGGAGCTTGCAATAGCTGGTGGCTCTTTCAGATGCTACAAGAACTCCATCCTGTCCATTGTGTTCCCACCCCAGTCCCTACCTGCAGGTCTCAGCTTTAGAGATGAGCAAGGATCTTTTTGTCCATGTTTTGCAAATAAAGTCATTGTGGTACACAGATGGAAAATGGAGTGAGAAAAGAATCCAGGTTTTCCCACTCCAGTACTAACTGCCTCCAGATAACATTGCTGTGGCTGTACAAAGACTTGATGAATAATTTGTTCCTGACAATGCAGTCACCTTTGGTGCACTCTAAGACCAGAGTCACTCACTTAGAAGCGGGGCTGGACTAAAGGCTCAGTGCTGAAAGGAAGAATGACAAGGCATCTATAGCAGAATTTCAGGGAGAAATGTTTCCAGTATAGAAGGTGACTCCCATACAGATGGATTTCATCAGAAGATAAACAAAATGGAATTTTATTTTCTTAAACACAGAAGGGAAAGAAGCCTCTGAGCTAGCAGATTGCAGGAGACACAAGAAGCTGATTATCCAACTCCTGACTGCAGTCTCTGGTTTTACTTACAGAGGTCAGGCACGTATTTGCAGAGGTGTTAGAGGAATATGGGATTAAGTACACACGTGTCCCAATAGAGCCAGGCCTTCATAACTGTGACTGGATTCCACCATCCCTGATGGACTTTTACCTGGGAGTAGAAGAAGATTCTTTTAACACAGTGGATGTGTTTACAAAGCATGGAATAAGGTAAGATAGGTATTACTCATCCTTTTTTTGTAGTAAAACATTAAGATTGTGTCAGTTCCTGATAGTATCTTTCAAAAATGGAACACCACCTTTCTCTTTCCTCTTTGGATTTAGAGAGAGGTTCAGGAAGAGCACAAAAGTGCCACGGGCACAAGGGTTTAGGAAGTCTTGTTTGAACAGAGCTGAGTCACTTTCCACTTGAAAAGGAATGTTCTTTCCAGGGTATGCTTCTCAGCCTTTCTAGTGAAGCTGCATCAGCCTGGCATCTGGAATGCCAGGAGAAATGCTGCATCAGTGCTGGAATTCTAAAAGTATTACCTAAGGAAAGTTTTCAAGAACTAATTTCATCTTCCTGTTGTAGTAGAGAAAGGGTTTTAAGTAGCAGGAAAGAGACTAATTAGAAGCAGATATTTGTTAAGGGGAAGCAATAAGCTCTCAGAGCTGGCAGTACCACAGCAGGTGATCACTACTGTAAGTAAACAGCCTTGTCAGTTGTCCTGCATCTCAGGGGCCAAACCCTGAAAGCTCAGCCCTTCCCCAATAAAATCCTTCTCTTAAAAGCTTAGACAGTGTTTTACAGATTAAAGGCCTTTCACTAGAGACCCTTGCAGTCACCTGTCCTTTGGGGCAGATGTCATTACTTCCTCAGTCCACTGGAAACATTATTTTCTGGGATTTTATTTTTTCTTTTGTATCAGTGGTTCTGAACACCAGCAGCAGGCTGGTATTTCTCCCTTGTCAACAAAAGCTGAGCTGGGCTCTTCTGTGATCATTCAGGTAAAGACTCCAGCCTTGATTTCTTCCAAAAACATTTTCATTCTGCCCTCACATGCAGTGGCTCAGCTCTCCTGGACACGTCCAGGCCACACTTAGAACTGACAATTGCAGCCAGACTTGGACAAAGAATTGTGTGAAGCGTGTCGGTGGTGTCATCTAGGAGTAACATTTTGTCCATTTATTATGGCTCTTTGATATATTCTGGCAAAAGGCTTCTTTAGCTGAGTGGTTGCCATTTTATTTCAGTCACTTTTGTTTCTACTTAGCTGAGGGTTATTATTCAGGCTTAAGTTATTTTGATAGTGTGGCATGTCCAGTTTAGTGCTGCTCTTCCCTTTAGGGACAATAAAATGCACCTGTAAGCTCACAGATGCCAAACACCCCATGTGCCATCACACAGTGCTGGGGCTGTGCTGGGCCTTGCTGTCCCTGCAGAACTGCTGCTTGAAATAGGATCCTGGTTGCAATCAGGAAAAGTTCTGGTTTTACTTTTGTTTATAGCTAAAAGTTTTTAAAAACTCCTCCCCCTTTTCTATCTTAAATTTTAGGTAAATTTTGATTCCTAATCCACTGGACGTAACACAATACTCTACGTACCTCTTTAGCATTAACAGCAGTGTTCCCTCCTCTGGCTGCAGGTGGCCAGACATTTACATAGGCCTGAGCACCATGGGCAGGAACATGTCTGTCAGCAGCATCCAGAGTGCCATCGACAGCGCCATCCTGCAGCTCACGGCCAAGGCACCGCAGAGCAGCACAGTGACAATCGAACTGATGGTGCACCCAGGGTACCCCAGTGTCCCACCCGTCGGCGGCTGTGGGGAAGGACCAGATGATTTCTCACAGTCCTGGGAACGCCTCCATGAACTCCAGACATTAATTAAACCGGAGCTGCAGAGCCATTACAAAAGCAGGAACATTCAGCTGTGTTCTTTCAAAGATCTTTAAATAAATGAGCAGACATCCATCCATCCATCCATCCATCCATCCATCCATCCATCCATCCATCCATCCATCCATCCATCCATCCATCCATCCATCCATCTTCTGAAAACAGGCAGTTGCTAACATCCAGAGAAGCCAGATCACTGTTATCAGTGTCACAGGCCCTGGTACAGCTCACAGGAGCTGTGAACAGCCTGGGAATGGACACCACCACCCTGTGAGCAGCTCCAGGCAGTGTCCCAGAGCCCCAGCTGCCAGTGTTAAGGCCATAAGGTCTGCCTGAAATGTGCCAAACTGCTTCTGTGACACCCTCTCCACAGCACCCCAGTGCAGCACGTGCTCCCAGGGCTCAGCTCCTGCCACCAAAGGAGCAGCACGGGGACAGACTTGGCTGTGAGACGCTGCAGCACAGCACCCTGAGAGGTCTGATCATTTCTCCTTTCAGACTTGATGGTAAAACAAGAACCGTGCTGGGGAGCGGATGCTGCTTTGGAGCAGCCACTCAGTGCAGGTCACCCACAGGAGGCCTGGACACCTTCAGCATTTGGTTCTCTGAGAGCAGCCAGTCCCTGCCCCTCCACTCGTACCTGCTCACCGACAGTGAGGGGTGCAGGGACACATCACCCTCAGAGCCTTCCTCTGGTCCGAGCAGCTGCGTCACACGTGGCCCAGGGGGGTCTGCAGCCACCTCCCGGGAGCCGCCTCAGCCGGCAGGAATTGTGTCTGCCTGTTTACGTTGCCTCTTGGCATTAAGACCCCCCTAGGAAAGTAACATCAGCTGCAGCCCTTTTGGAGAGGCTTCTTATTTTTTGGATGACTTTGCAGGAGCAGCAACTGTTGACCCATCTGCTATTTCAGTAATTGCTGTGTATGAGAGCAGCAGCAACTGGTCCTGCGCCACCCACTGCCCCGCACGACAACCATAAGCTGTGCCAGCCACGAGCACGGCTGCGAGTGGAGAAGGTCCCTGTATTTGTCCCTTTTATTCCTGTCACCAGAGCATTTGAACTCCCAACAAGCCCCAGTAGTGCTGATATGTTCTTAACTGCAGCCCTGTCATTCCTGTAAGGACTTTCACATGGGGAAAAATTATTTTAGCTTGTTTATGCTCGTTCTCTGCACAAGAGTGATCTATTTAACATAATTGGTTTTGTTAACTATGTTTTTTTAATATAAAAAATATCAGTATGATCATCATTCTTTTAAATGAAAAATAAACTCAGGCCTTTTCTATTGCAAAGCTTCAGGAGGCTTTTGGGTTTAATTACATCTGATGAGTGATCTAAACCCACTCACCTGTCTGCTCCCACATCGCTGGAAGGACCTCCCTTTCTATCATTAATGGGAACTGTCTGACCTTTCCTTTAAGACATCTGAGGATGTTTTTGTCCTGTACAAGTAGGAAAAACATCAAGGATGCTGTAGAAAATAATTTTCCCGATTCTTTCCTACATTATAGAAAATACCTTAGATGTCTGAGCCGGGGCCGGGTGAGAGCAGGGCAGGTGTTACCCCTGGAGATTCCCCGGCCCCGAAGCCGCTCCCGCCAGCGCCACCCCGTGTCCGCCGTGCCGCACTGCAGCCGCTGCCGGAACGCAGAGCTCCGTTGGATATGAACTGTCACCGCGTTCTCATGGATACTTTTAAACCTTGTTATAAACATTTAAACTGCTCCATCTTCTAAGCGCTGGATTGGCTCTGACCGCACCCATCAGGACGTTACACACCTGTGGAACTTTGGATGCATTTCCTGGCAGCTGCGTACTGAAGACCTGAGGGCAGCCTTTACCCCAGCATTGTACTGTGAAAAACAGATTTTGTAAATATGTTATTTTTAAATGAAGAGCATTAAACCCCAAATTTCCGTTTAATTAGAGAAATTAATAATGAACTACTAAAACTACTACTCAATAGGGAACCTTTCAATTGCATAAAATATAGGGAGATAAGGAAAATTCTCAGTGGTTCTGTGAAAGCTTTAAAGACAACCCAAGTTCAAATTAAAACACCACTACAATCCCAGTTAACTCCCAGACCTCCGTGAAAGTAAAACCATGCCACAAAGCCTTTGAGAGCAATTTTTATTAGGGTAGCAGAATGGACTTGCAGAAAGCCTATACCAGTACTCCTGGGTGTAGTTTCACCAGTGCGCTGCTTTCATTGTGGATGTTCAACTGCACGTTTAGAATTCAGCATGGCTTAGGGAACCAGAGAGAACAAGAGCTTGATTTCCTGAGTTATCATAGGACTTCGCACTTGGATTTCTTCTCCTTAGCCTTCAGCCACACAGGTGCCGGATCCCTTTGTTCAGAGGCTGCCCCAGACACGCGCCAGCACTTTGGTTACACATCTCACAGTTTAGCAATTGGACTATGAAGAACACACCAAGAGAACTGATAGCGAGATCTGTCTTCGTGTGACCTCTGCAGCTGGACGGGAGCGGCTGGTGCGGCGCCGCGCGGCTCAGCCGGAGTTCCTGCAAGCACACAGCCCTTCCGTCCCTTCCCGCGGCATCCGATCACAGCCAGGCAGACAGACGCAGTCTTTGACCTGAGAGGCTTTACAACCACAGAGTAACTATTGAGAAGCAACGAGGGCAGCAAACTAGTGCTACAGTTTTGTTTCAAATAAAATTTAGAGAATGGTAAGTTTCCATGCCAACAGACATGATCAAAGGTACAGTGACTCAGGTGATGCAGAAGTTACACACTTCAGTTTGACAGATAATTTGGCATTATTTTATTATGAATCTGAGTGAGCGTGAATGAAACAAAATCAGTACCAACTTTCTGCAAATGAGACACAAAGATGTGAAAATTTGGTAATAGTGCTCTCACAAGCCTGAAAACACTTAGGAAATGCAAGTTTCCGTAAATAAGGTGAATGTGGTTTAACTTTATTTACCTGCCAAAGAATCTGTCTAAGAACACTTAAACATAAAATTTCTTAGCTCCCTAACTTATAAAAAAATTTACTTTCAACAGAGGTGAGGTACTGGGCTGTCATTGTTTACACTAAATTGGAAATGAAAGCCAGAGAAGAGGGACGAATGAGGAAATAGCAAATACACAAGACATTAAAACCAAGAGAGATCTACTGCTTGACACACTAGTTCTGAAAGGTTGCAAAGGCAGAGGCTGTATTAAAACTGAATTTAGGAGTATAGGCAACCACCTAGGTGTCGGGGTTTTTTAAACTCAGCTTCCTGCACATTGAAATGATATGTGCTCCCAGATACCTATGGATTTCTGGAAACAATCCATTCTCTCAGTAGCAGACTCCAGCTGCAGAAGGGGAGACAGCAGGTTGACTGTGTGGCAGTTTGACTGTGGAGCTAGGATCACGCTCTGGGCTGGGGAGGAAAGGCAGCAGAAGCAGCAGAGACACAGCAGAGGATGCTCAGCTCCGAGTGGAAAGGGCTCCCTTTCCTTCAGCATGCGCAGGAGCGCCCCGGGCGGCCGCAGAACGGCTCTGCCCCACGAAGCTCAGCTGACGCTGAACACTCACTACATCCCCTGCCCCGTGTGCTGAACGCAGCAGCAGCAGCAGCCAAGCACACTCTGTCACACCTTATTGCTCAGGCCTGGCCTCGCAGCGGTGCCGGGGCTGGGAACGGGCCATCCCACAAACACAGATGCTCCTGATGCATTCTGAGGGAAAACGTTCAGAGAGGACAGCAGTGCTGTCAGTTTAGTTCTCGAATTCAAAATTAATGTTTCCAAAATAATGATTTTAAACTCAAAAGACAGTTTGTCACTTTGGTACCTCTTGGTCCCCAATTTCTGGAACTCTCCTGGATTGGTTGCAATGTTGTTCTGTGCACGTTTCCCACTACTCTGCATAGGTATTAAAGATAGAAGTGAAAGAAGTTTGCAATCACATCCCACTACTTGTTTGCTACAGATTTTTTTCCAAAGTTTTCCAAGAGCAGAACATAAGCCATATTCTAATTCAATGACGCACACAAAAACTTGGGTTTCCCCCTTTAATAGACATTGGCCAGATTTACATCAGACCCAGACATTATTTCTGATTGGTTTTGTGGGGTTGGATTTTGTTTATTATGTTACAAACTGAAGTTCAGGGGAACTTGCAACAAGTCCCACAAAGCACAGTGCAACATTTAGAAAGAAAAGTAAACGAAACTGCCAAACACTCAATCATTTTCTGCCGGAACTGGGATATTTTTCCTAAGACATCACTTTGAGGAGGGGGTTAAAATTCAATGAATGAACTCAAGATAGTGGGAACTGCAAGGAAAAATAAGAAATGACAGCCACAACCTTTTGAATTTAAGGGCAGAATATAAGTCTAAGATATTTCTGATAAATTCTGACAAGAAAAAGAAAACAGCATACTTTAAAGTATATTGAAGCAGTGATTTTTAAACAAAGAAAGCAGAACTAGAACATCTTAAATTTTAATCCTTTCTTTACAGGTTACCTAGCCCACTTTTGATTAAGAAAACTGTAGAAAGTTAGTAACAGCCACAAGTTCACACCGAAAGGTGGCACTTGTCAATTTTCCATAGAGTCCTGCTTTACGGGGTGTCTCAAATGCACTGCTCCGATCTTCTATCATAGGTTGCTGACAGCACTTGTGTCAGATTTTAGTCCACTGGTCGCTTTTCACCATATTTCTTTGTAAACTCTTCAGCGTTCTTACAGAATTTTTTACGGTCCTTAGAGTATTCTTCAGCTAGGTCAGCCCGGAGGGGGTGCTCGGGCTGTGGATCATTCACCAGTGCTATGAGGGACTGGATTACTGTCAAAAGAAGTATAAGTACCGTCAGAGACTTAGATGGTTAATTTTTCAAAATCAAAATGTAAGCAAAATTCCCCTGTAAGAAAAGAGCTTTAACTGCATTTAAATACATCCCCATAAATCTTGGGCCTTTTCAAGCGCAGGGCGTGAGTAAGCTGCAGTGATATGCCAAGATTTAGTTCAATGACCATGCATGAACACCAGAAAATAATATTTGTAAACAAAATCAACATGAATAGAGACCAAAGCGCATCACAAATGATTTCCCATGTAATTGGCATCCCATCTAAAATCCTCTCCTATGGCTGAGGACGAATCGAAGTTCTCAGACAGGTTCACTGAAGGGATTTGGTAAAGACGGAATTTGCACCAAGAAGCATTTCCCAACACCTGTCACAGTGACGCAGCTGTGACTGACCCTCTTCTGGAAACCCTTTTTTCCAGCTTTATTTCCCTATGATTCTTCTCTATGAACAGCAGGCAAGTCTTCCCTTTATTCTCAACTGCCCAAGGCAGCCACCAGCAGAGATGTACTGGGCAAACAACGGGGTGAGAGTGGGAAGGCGCTCACAGCAATGTCACCAATGTCCCTGTCACTTTCCGAAGAAAGTCATTCCTTGGGAAATGGAAATGCACCTGACATCTACACAGCGAACCTCACACCCCACAGTGCCATTTATTGCTACATTTTTCTCACACGCATCCTCACAGCCGTTGGAAGCTCACAAGGATGACGGGTCCTACTGCTCAGCCACCCAAAAGGTGTCAGTGTTCCCGGGCAGGAATGCAAGTTCATACAATGATCATCACTCCAGCAGATGCTGGAACACCAGAATGGCTTTGTTTGGGGCAGATCTCAGTCTTTTCCACCCATGAACAAACCTCAAACAAATACTCAAAGCCACGCTCAAATCTGACATTTGTCTCTAAACTGTTAAACAGGAACATTTCTGACCACAAATCCAAGTTTAAACTGCAATAAACTATCTAAGGAATGTAGAATTGATACCAGTTTTCTTCACAGTAACTCACCAGTCCTGGCCTTACAACAACTGCCATCACATTGCTAAAACCAGCAGAAACACTGAGTGGCAATTCCTTCTCACTGAGCAAAGCATGCAAAAACACTACAGAGAAAATGTGTGTTCAATAATCTCAGTAACAAGCCAGAGAAAACAGGCCTGGCAGAACAGGAGCTGTCTCAATATCCACAGCGTTTGAAAACTATCCTGCCATTAACAGTTGTTTATAATATTAAGCATAAATTAACAAAGTACAGCAGTAAGATGCACATTTAGTATGCAAAAGTAAGTTAATGATTTATGTTGGAACTTAATCTCTTCACTTTTTGGACACCTGCGTGAACAAAGCCAATCACTTTGATGCTGTACTAATGATGTCACATCATTTCATTGAGAAAAGCTGAGAGTGATTTTTCAGTGCAGAAGAAATCTGAAGAAAAAGGAATAGACATTTAAGCAGGGTTTCAGTAACACTGTCACAGGTTCATACAACCATGTAGTAACAACAGATGTTGACACTAAAACAACTTCTTGAAGAAAGAGTTAAGACAAACAATAAACCACAACCAGCAGACCATGAGAGATTTGCAGTATTTTGATACCCAGGATCGGTTCCAAATTCTGATCTTAGCACAGCTTTTATTCACTCTCTCAGATAAAAAGGGAATTGCTACTTTTTAGGGAGACACTGACTATTTCCTGCATGCAAACAATTGTTTTATTAGTTCCAGCTAATGACAGCTTGTTTTTCAAGCTGGGTGGAGATATCTAAGTCCTTTAGTTAACTCGCAAAGGCTGATAGCACCAAGACAGTTGCTTAGGTGTGGAACAGAACAGAAACCTTCCACATGTTCTTTCCATCTCCTCTCTCCCGAGGATCTTTGTCCTGTATAATCAGGGATAAATCTACAACAAATCTAAGATCTTGTCAGTCCTATTTCACAGGTTCTTTTTGCTGCCACCTCCATTTTCACCAACATTCAGCTGCTTCATCTCTTCTAAAACTAGAATTTTCCTGTTTTGTCTTTGGGCAAGATCACACAACTAGAAAGTACTTTCTTTAGCATGCAGGGGTAAACAGAAAAAAGAAATCTTAAGTACAGCATTGTTTCCTATCAGGAACACAGATCATGTGAAAATAACCTTACAAAACAGCCTGGAAGAGAGAAGTATTTTCTCCTATGGAAACAAGATACTTCAGTGTCACTGAAGCTCTAGCACTGCCCTAAACTGCTACTCATTTGAATTAATACTCTTAAAAAATAAGCATTTTTTGCAAGGATGTTTGCTTTCTATATGTATAATAATAAATGCTTAATAACCGACTAATCACCACCTGCCAGACAACACAAAACTCTCCCCCCAACAACTCATGCAAGCAACAACAGGAAAAAACCCTACTTACATTACACTTAAGTCTGCCACAGCACCTGATGAAACTTCTTCCTTACAATATTTATATTCTTATCAAAGACACTACACAGCAAGCCCGACAGCAGTGATCTTTTAAGAACTACAAGTTAATCTGTGGTATTATTTCAGATTTTGTTTATGACTCCCATGATATTTCAAGCCATATGTTCAAATCACTGAACCACATGGCAGATTAAAAAATATACAAAGCCTTGAGGTTTTAGACCCTTTCTTTCAAACATCCAGAAATTTACTGAACACCTTTGGATTCTAAAGTCACTGTTTAAAAAGAAACACAGAATAACCCCCACACAAACTACCAGCAAAATTTTAAAGCATGCTGAGGACACTTCCTTAATAAACTCCTTAGTCATGAAGAGTTTTGTGGTTTCCTGGAGGTGGAAATGCCACTTCAGTGCCAGTACCTCCCATTCCAGTAACAACATCAGATTCCACAGGAGTTGTACTCTGTGCTCACCACATGTGATTCATGACACAAACCTTACAATGAATACACCCTCAGAGCACTGAGAAACTGACAAGTGAAACATTATTAGCTTTAAATTCAAACACTCTACAAAGTTTCTCAATAATCAGCTCTTTCTCCTCATGGAGTCCTACCTTGGTCAGTTTTGGTTGCTGGCTTCCAGTTTTCAGCACTAATTACTGGCAGACAAACCTGCCCCTTTTCATCGATGTTAGGGTGATAGATCTTCGTTTTAAATGTAATCTTAGGAGGTTTGAATGGATATTCTGCTGGGAAGTTGATTTCAATTCTGAAGGCTCCTTTATCATATGGAGGATTGTCCTGCAACAAGAAGGCAGAATGTCAAGAATGTGGCACATGCTAATGGACTTAAGTGAAAAGCAGCATGGTACAGACTTGGATTTCTTTGATCTCCTGAATGACCTCTTTGAAAGGCATTTTCTACCAACACTACTGCCAGGTTTCTGTGTCAGGAAACATCAAAACCCATGTGAGAGGCAATACAACCTGCACATTTGCATCCACCTGGAAAAAGCACGTTGCCATTGTCTTACAGCTGGCTGACATTTCTGTGGGTAAGAAAGCATCCACAGCTCAATTTACTTCCAACTCAAGGCCCTCTCTAGTAAGTAGTTTTATTCCCAGCTTTATGTTTCAAAAAACATAGTAAACCCTTTCCAAGACACAAACAGCAAGCCTGACAAGGGAAATGGGTTTCTGAACAGTTATTTTGTGTCTCACAACATGGTGGCATGAACAGCAAAGCAATTTGGTTTGTCAGATCTCCCTAAATGTTTCGAGAGCGTTTTTGTGCTGACTACACAAAAATCTGCTGAGCATTCATTGGTACTAAAGATAGATATTCACTGTGTTTGCTGATGAGAACATTCTGAATTTGTATGCAGTTTTAGCACCCACTCTTATCAGAGCAGTTTTGAAGGAGCAGGATGAGAGAACTGTAAAGTGAGCAAAGCAGTTCTTCATGCTGAAACAGAAAAAACAATACCCAGAATTTCACTTAGAAAAACCTGTTAGACTATTGATACTGATTCTTCAGATACTGCACAAGAGAGAACAAAAATAAACCATTGCTACATTTAAAGCCTTTGAAAATACCATTCTGCACTGAAAACAGTAACTGTGGAATGAAGCCTTTCCAAACACTCTGAGAACAAGAATCAAAGGATGAGAGTTTCCAGTTGGTGTGAAGTATAATCACAATCATTAGCAATCAGACCCTTCCCTGCAATCAATTCCACTCCAGAATTTATCAATATTTGGGGGTGGGGAGCATTCTATTAAAATATTTGTCAACAGAAAACATTTAATTTTAGGCTCATCCATGAGCCTAAAATCTGCTTGTGTGTTTGTAAGAATAGAGCACAGTTTCTTGCCAGGGGGAGAGGCAACTACAGCAGCTTTAAAATCACTTTTTACCCAAGCAATCCTAAAAGCTTTGGAAGGTGAACTAATAACTTATTGTGGTGGTGACAACTTAGGCAGTCACTGCCCTCTTCCCCTACAGCTCAATTGTTCTTGTGTCCATCATGTGCTGTAATTTGTGAGGATGTTCAGGGAATTGACACAAGAAGTGACCTGCCTTAAAAACATCCATTTTCTTCACTGTACCTCTTACATGAACAAGGAGCCTGGGCTACATAGTCTTGTTTTGATGTTGAAATCAAATAAACAGTGTACCTTGGCCACCCACAGGACACAAACCACTTCATTCTATAATTTAGAACAGGAAAAGAAGGTGACCAGGTATCTTCTATTTGCTTCTCAATTGAGTGAATGCCCTTAAAAACTAACATTTGTTCAGAACAACAAAATCCATTACAAACAAGAGCTTTTAATACTTTACAGTTCACCTTTACATTATCTTTCACAGTAATTCTGTATGAACACTATTAAAAATAATGAGCATTATCTTTCACACCTTCATTAAGCAGCTGAGCAAGAAATGCCCAGTTATAGCATTTAATAATCAGTAACTGGTAAGTCCCACTGAAGTATGTCTTTAAACCCTAAGTAAGAACATTTGCTAAAATGGCAACAGCACGTGAAGCAAAAACACAGAGAAAAAAGTTTAACTTTCAATGAGCTCATGTATTGCATTTTTAAGCCATCAACTCTGGGACCAAAAATAGCTAAAGAGACAGTAAAACTAAAACATCTGTAGCATAACCTCAGAATAAATACTTATACTACTCTTCGAACACAAACAACACATTTTAAACTACTATAGGAAGTGTAATTTCATAACAAAATTTTCCCTTAACTATACCAGCAATGAATTTGAGGCTATTTCCCCTGTAACAGGACATAATACAAACCAAAAGGCAGGTCTGGAGCACAGTTCATTGCACCAACATTTAAACCCTTGTGATGCTGCAAAGCTTTGCCAAACAAACACCACACTCATCCTCTGTTGAGCAGAAACTGTTAAAATACCTGCTGTACACCATGCATTCCTAATCTTAACAGGAATAAACAAGTATTTTTGTGTTTTGCTTTATTAGTCATATTTACCAACCTTACACTGCTTCAAAGTATTATCAAAGCACTAAACTGTTACACATGAACCACAAAGTGGCTGATTAAAGCAAATTGTTCCTCAGCTCTGTCAAATTTCAGTGTCAGATTCCTCTTGTTTTGTTTGCAGTAGTGTCAGCCACTCCAAGGAATCACTTGCAGGCATATAAGTAAACAGCAAACTTAATGTACTCCACAGCATTTAAAGTGTAAAGGCCCAGCCATTACCTCAGCCTGTGCCATGTGAGCTCCAGAGCAGCCTCTGACTAACCAGGCAGAGGCACTGCTACAGGGATGTCTCAAAGTCTTACTCATATAATAAAAGACAGACTTACACTGGCTGGGGAGGCTTTTTGGCAGCACCCACAGAAAACCACAACTGCTGCCCCCATGGCCCATCCCCTATTGCTGCAGACTAAAAACAGCTCTTGAACCAAGCCAGCCATTTCTCACTGCTATGGGCAACAGCACTGGGAAATACAAGAGGTGAAAATCCAAGTGACTTTCAGCCAAGAAACCAACACATCACATTTCCTGCTTTCCCCTTAGTAACAAATCCCTCTCTATTTGACTAATAAAATGGTTATCTACTTCAATTAAACATTCCCTAAGAAGACTGTAGTGCTTTTAAAAAAAATAAGTGAAATATATTTATTTTGGCACTTACTAATGCCTAAATAAAGATACTACTTTCTTTTAAAGAGCTCACTTCAGAAAATCCAAACCTTTTCCTTGCATTGAATTTTTCCCAATACTCAGTTTTATCCGAGTAATAAATCTAGTAAATTTTTTAAAAAGCATATTAAGGAATAAAAGTATTTAATATTTCCTTTCTTTTTCCTATGATCATGTAGATTTTGTACTTTAGGCTTAATGTAAAACAAAACTTCACTTGCCTCCCCCTTCCAACACCTCTCACAGCAGCCCAGTGCCACCACAGAGCTTCAGCCATGTGGCAGCCCAAGCCTACAATAACGAATTATTTCATGGTCACAAGCAGCACTACTGAGCTGTGGATTTATGAGATACAAATGATCCTCATTTTATTTTAAAGCTCATAAGGAGTAGTCTATACTCACAGGAACAATAAGCCCTTGCCAGGTCAATAAATTAGCTTCATCAACCTGGATATTACGGAAGTTTTTCATTCCACATTTGCGGATTTCTTCAAGCTCCTGAAAAGCAAAGCAAAGTGTTAATTGTAAGTTAATAACTGTATTAAGCAAGATGCTCACATTTATTTTTCAAAATGCTTAAAGGTCCATGTGGGTTTCTTTCATTAGTGGTGGCAACCCACACAAATAAGAAGTAAAATTTTGTACCCATAAAAAGTAAAATTCTCTGAGATGAGATACCAAAACCCTTATTTTCTGATATGTGAGGAGAACACAGAAATGTCTTGTTATTAACATCATTACAGACACAATGAAGCACAAGTATTAAAAAACTACATTTAAAAATGTTTTTCTATCTCAAATGTAAATCAGTGCCTTTGATCACAGACTATTGATAATACTGTGAGGTGTAGAAATTAAATGCATCTTAGGACTTGTGTGAAGGAGAACAGTGATTTGGAAGAACTATTTCATAATAGTTTTAAACAGGGATAAAACCACTGAACAGGCCAATTATTTCAACTGAAAATGAACAAATTCCTGCATGAACAGCTTAAATTGATCCAAACCCATAAAAATGTCAATCTAAGCCAAACAAGCCTTGTTTAGAGCAGTAACTTGAAAAGATTCAGCTTTCTCTCTGTTTAGTACCTCGAAGCTCACAGTACACATTAGGATTCCTCTCTTTAAAGCTGTATCAGTCTTGAGCAAGGTTATCTTTCTGCACCGGTCAAACTATTTTTAATCAGTTAGAGAACTAAATCAGTTAGGTAACACCAAATTAAGTATCTCAGCATTTTTATATTTAAAATGATGCATAAGCCCTACTGTAGGGACTGTTTCCTGGAGTATTTCATAAGACCTAAAAAGACACATCTCAAGGTTCCACTTTTATTTCCCCCACAACAATTACAGTCCTTTGTGGTTGAACTCTGCCATTTTATCTTTAACCAAACATGAATTCAAAAATCATCCACAGCAAAACATAAAAGTTTCCCAGTGCTTTCAAAACTGCAGCACATGCCTGGTGGCTGCATAGGTTAGGAAAAATGTTGCTTATACAGCAGCACTGGGGTGCTCTGACAGTGCTCAGCTCTGCACTGGGTGCAGGCATCTTGCAAAATTAGGCTGGGTATAACTATGATAAACCCACCAATTACAAGCAAAGGCACTACACAATGAAAAACAGAAAAGATCAGTTTTCCTGCTACAAATGCTGTACTGACCATTGTTTGTTTTCTAAAACAGCTCTATGTTCATATTGGATCAAACCTTTCGGCACCTGACTGGCAGATTTAATACTGGCAGTAACCTCTTGCATAAATTCAGCTCTTGATAAAATTCAAATCCAAAGGGAAAACAAGAATTCCAAATGCATGTGAAACAAAAATCACGACAGCCACATATCAGCAAATGAACATTTATAGTCCTACTCACTGCACCTACTAAAGCAAGAGCATACTCTGAACATAGAAGTTTAACCTTGGAGGCTTGGATACTGAATTGATACCTAACACTATCTTCATGACACTAACACTGACTTTTTAGTCTAGACCTATGGATTAATCCCCAAAGTCCAGTGCAGCTCGATTTATGCAATGTCACAGACAGTTTGGGTGTTTTTTTTTAAAGAGCTAAGAGGATTATCTTATTTCCTTAGAGCAGGAAAACATAAACCCCCCAAAATTAATCCCATGAAGCATATTTATAGGGATAGAGAGCAAACCAAAATATTAAAAAAAAAATAACCTTTATGATCGCAGCTCTAAGACGTGCTTTACCATCACTCAGAGTGCAAATCCCCTCAGTGCCTTACTTTGAGTGCTCATGCAGAAAGCAGCAGCTCAGGGAAAGCCAGGCAGATCCCGAGCTCTGTCCTGACAGGGTCAGGAGAGGAACTTGCTCTGAACTGAGTTTTGCTGCTCACTCCCATCACATACAGAACTGTAAAGTCCTGGCAAATCACTGCTCCACAGCATGTAAAAGGAATAAATTCCATTCCACACTAGATGTAACACATCATACACTGGGAACAAAATAAGCTAACTAAGCAGTAGGTATTTAAGCATGAATAAATGTGCATCATCACAAGTGCCTTCACTCTAAAACAAGGCAAGGAAAATGGGTTTACGCTATTTTCCAGTTACTATAGTAAAAACATTATGCATATGACAGAAATCTCTCCCATTATGCCCAGTGGGACTGCAGCTTCCATGCAGGAGCTTTTGTCCCAGGTTCAGACAATAGCACTGTACTGCTGCTGGCCCAGAGAACAATTGTCCAGATGCAAAAAAAGGAAGGATTATGACTTTATAATTCAGGTATGTTATTAAGCTCATAAAACAAATTAGAAAAGTGTGGCTTCACATTGCTGGAAAATTAAACACCTACATTTTATAGCTAGATTCAGGTTAAAAATTTGGATGCTGAATTAAGATATGCAAGAATCCCATACAGAGATCATTATAAAATTGTAAAACTTTGTATGCCATCAATAAGAAGTTAAAATACGCAAGAAGTTAAATACGCAAATTGTTTCCCTCTTTTTCTCTAGTCCACCATATGAGAGAGGGAATTAAACAGTACAGAGGCACTAAAGAACTAGACAAAAATTATTCAGGCCATCTTCCTCTTCAAACCGACATATGAGGCCTTTGCAGGAAAGCACTTCCAATGACTGGAGTGTGTCAGGCCTGGACTCTGCCCTTCTGAGGGAGGAGCTGACAGCTGGGCGAGGGACAGCCAGGGATAAACCCGGCAGTTCCGTGCCTCACACGCAGCCAGGACTACAGAGGTCAGGGACAACCCAGCCACCTCAGCAGGGCACGCACCTGAACTACGGGCTTAGACAGATTGCAATTTATACTAGAAATTACTTTTCTTATACTAGGAGTGTTTCAGACTTCGTATGTCACTCCAAATGAATCAGCTCCTTGGTGGAGCTCTTTACAAACAGCTTTTTCCCCACTACTGTCCCCACAACGGCAGTGTAACACTACACAAGCCGAGCTTTCAGGAGTGGTAAGAGCTTCACCATTCACAATTTAAGGGTGTGAGGGGAGGTTGTTTTGTTTTTTTTTCTTCTGGCAGCTGCCAAAACCCATAATAAAGATCTAACTGCCTCAGGGCTAGGGAGGCAGACACAACTGCAGTATAAAAGTACTGTTAAAAAAGTGAAAGAGCTACTAAATACTTTCAAGCAGCACAGATTAAAAGCTAACAGTACGTTTAACATGGGCTTGAGCAACTCCAAAAGGACAAAAAATACTTTATGAGGTAAAAGGATACAGTCCAGATATTTATTTCAAAGTAATACTTACGAGTCTAGGCAGACAGTAAATAGATTAATTCCTTTTCTTGTCCTCCACCCCTTAATTTTGTCAAGTAACATAATTAAAGGAGCACAGGAGGAGCATAACTAAAGGTTAGATGACTGCAGTAAGAATTTCAATCAATCTTCATTCCCCACTCCTTTATCAACCTTGCATGTGACCTTGCTGCATTGGTTTATCCACTTGAAAAACTGAAATATCTTAGTTCATGGGGCTCTCTTGAGAGATGATGTTTGTAATTTGGAAATGTTCAGACAAAGTGTTTTACACAGCACATGAAATGGAGAAAACACTGTTTCAGAGGTGGTACCTGCTCTTCAAGAATATAATGCTGAAGGTAGTCATAAAAGTACATACTACTTCTCATATATAACCATTAAAGGTTTAAAACTGTCATTTTCAATACTGTGTAATCATTTGTGCTGTTCAAATCAAAAACTAAATGTTTTAAAGTAGAAAGAAAAGCAGCATCAGCTTAAAATGTAGCTAAATATTTTAAAAAACCTGCAACTGTTTTGTCCGTGCATCTTTCAAGTCTTGGGACTTCTCTCAAAACCCAAGCCAGATAGGAAAATGCAGTGAAGGCAAATACTTGTAAGAGTGAAATCCCAGAATGCTATTAAATTCACAAATAAAACCAAAAGCCTCCTGAAATAACTCTAAAGCATTATTACAACTTATATTTATCTGTTTATGAATACATTCTCTAAAAAATGCCTGTAAGTCAAACAGGCAAAACACTGATCAGGAACTGGCCAGTTTCACTTTCTGGATTTACAGTACAGAGAAGTCTTAATAAAATACCTTAAAATCTGATTCTACCACACAAAAAAAAAAAATCCATCACAAATCCAACCAAAAACAGAAATAGAATTTAGTTCTTTTAAGAATCAGCAGTAAGCTTCCTCTGCAACATTACAACCCTGTATACTCACGTCTTATTGACTGAGCAATTCTACTTTTTGGCAAAGTATTTTCATTTGATTAAAAATCCTTTTGTCAATTCTCAGTTTCAAAAAGGGAAAATGCATTGATATTCTCACTCCTGCCTAAGGACAATCATACGTCGCTCAAAACCGTATTTCCCTTGTTACTAAGAAATGAAGTTTGGATCAATTTAGAATTATTTTTCAAGTATCCCTTATTTGGGAGCACTACAGTGTTTACAGGACCACAGCATCCTGGAGATTGCAGGCCACCTACCTGGGTGTGGTCCCATGTTTGTTTTATCATGGAGTTCAACAGTTGCATAAATGTTTGACTATGCAACTATGGAAGCAGAGTAAAAACAATAAAATTAAAATAATTGTCTACATATCTCACTTCCTATATGAAGTGTTATTTGCTCTTTATATCTGTTTTCAATTTCTATCGCTAAAGATACTTTTGAACATCTAAAAACCAGGAAACCAAAGCATGGATCATGGACACCTGAGCTCCATCCCAGGCAGTCACCATGGAAGGGCCCAGCTCTACACCTGGGGCAGCACAGCCTTCTCCAAGAGCACCCAGACACCACGTGGGAGGTGCAGCTCAGCAGCACACAGTACTACCCCTGCAAGTACTGTGAGTGTCCAGCACCAGAACAGCCTTCCCTGTGCACCTCCCCACGGCCTCTCCACACAGCACTTAGCTACGGAGCCAGCAGGACAAGAGGCCTCTTTTACGTTAGTAGGTGGCAACTGTGCAAAGCCTTTCCTTGAAGTCTCTGGGAGATCCGTGTTCCCCATCACACAGCCTGGAGACAATTTCTTGTCTATGAGAAAGGGCCATGATGCCCAGTACCCCCTTCAAAGAGAAGCCTTAGATCCTCTCCTAAATATAACCACTCCACATTTGCCTGCTTTAACTCTGAGAGACTGTCCACAACACCACATCCTTGACAAAGACTGCTTCATTCCCACCGTTCCCGTTTCACATGGAGTCAGGATTGAACAACTGGGGCTCTCTGAAGAGGTGTAATGGTGGCTCACAGATCAAACCTCCACATCAGATGTCACTGGAATATGAGTCATTAGCCGTGCTTATTTCATGGTTTTGCTAACCTAAGTGCGTTACTGGAAGGGCACACCTCCACGGAGCTGCTGGGAATGAGGGGAGAAGACTTCAGTTAGATGGCACTATTTGATGGGATAAAGCTTGCCAAAAAGAGGCCATAAAAAAGGTCTTTGGCCTAGGGAAGCTGATTTGTTCAAACATACCCTCAGATAACAAACCAATCTTGTTGTCTTTATAACTTGAATTCATGTTTAAAATTGAATGGTACAAGTACAATGGCAAAATTTGTAATGCTTGTTTCACACAGAGGTTTGTGAACTGAAGACGCAAATGGCTTCCCCAACTGGAAAAGGGCATCCATTCCCACCTGGATGGTGGACACGACTCCCAGTTTTCTACAGGCAGACAGTGAATTATTATGGACGCACTGCATCCAGTCCCTTTGAGCCATGGTGATTAATAGGAATAACTATGATGCATGACTTGAGTCCAGAAAAAATGCAGTACTTCAAAATGTTGGCAAGACCTTAAGAAAACAGGAATTGCTTAATTTTATATAACTATAAAAGGTTTAAGGTTTAGTCTCATTTATCAAAGACAAGCTTGATTATTTAGCTTAAAGAAAAGACAGTTAATCCTTATCCTAAATTATTTTAAAGGTAATTGACTGACACAGTGAAAAACCTTATTTACTTTTGTTATAATCACTCATTCTTCCAAGACCCTGACAAAGACACCCCAAAGACTCCTCCCAATTGCAAAACTTCAACAGTGAAAGACTTTAAAACAAAGTGGACCTGTGAATCTGGGACTTTAACAGTGATATTTGGTTGATACACATGTGAGTCTGGACCTTCACATCATGCTGCAGCAATCCCGATGACATCATCCCTCTGAGAGCTCTACTTTGTTCCTATCGAGATGAATGGCAAAACCAGAGCCTTTTGGGCTGCCTTGACTCCCCACAGCAGGAAGGGAGCTGCTGATTTAACAGCCTCTGCAAGCTGTGGGACAGAGCATCCCACAGCTCTTGAACTGCATAAAACCCACACACAACACGAACAACCCACAGATAATAGGCAACAAAAACAAAAGTGAAAATATAAGAGGTAAGTTATCAATGTCTCCTTCATTCCCACACCACTCCCTCTGAGAAACAACTGCCACATCAATTTTCTAGAAAATAAGGTCACATTATCAAAACTCCTTTTTAGTGTATTTAGTGAAAGACTGAAGTACTAACTAATGTTTCAGAAGTATAGCGAAAGTGAGGAGGGGGGCTGAAAAGCAAGAGGCACTGAAAATATTAAGAACAATTTTTCTTGCCTTTCAGATTTTTATTTTCTATTTTAAATTAAGAAAAAAAATTTGAAAATATATATTATTCCTACCAGAGTAGTAGTGATGTGCTTTCAAACAATTAATGTATTTTTTCAGAACAGGCAGAAAAGTTGCCTTACAAAAATAGTAAAGAACCATTTAATTTTATATCTGAAACTAAGAGAAACCTTATTTGAGTATAAAGCAACAGACATAGTGATTATGATACTAAAGCCCTGAGAAAATATAGAGCTATCAAAAATGAAATAAAAAATTAATTCCATCTCACCAGGATCCCTATGGACAATTAAAAGTTTATGCCTACTGATTTTTAATATATAGGAATGACACTGCACACAATCTATCTACTATTTAATTTTTTAAATGCTCCACAGAATATTTAAACCAACAAAACGAGTCTTATAGAAGCACTGCTGAGCTATTGGTTTCTTCCAAAATACCCAAGTTATAATGGTTATTTATATATCTGCACCATTAAGGAAATGCAACTTCAGGACATGCCATTAACATGTCCTGGTGAAATCCCAGCCCTACTGGGGGTCCACGTCCTTGAATGCAGCTGTAAAACTGGTATTAAAGGATTAAGTTTAACAGAATCACCCAAGTATCTGTCAAATCCCAGTGCACAGCTACTCTGCACCCCTCAGGGACAAGTTTTTTTAATAAGGCTGAAACACTGCTCAACAGTTAGGGGTCTTTCCCTCCATTTCCTAGGACTGGCCTGTGAAGTTCATTGATTTCCCCACAGACACTTTGGGAAATGGGTTTGCAAATTTGGGTTCTGCCACAGCATTTTACAGATGAATAAATTTTAAGCCACTATGTATGTGTGTCCTAGGCAAACCTCACCGCTTACAGTTTGTGATGTTAATTGGCAATTATATACAGCACCTAAAAAAATTTTGTGTGCTTTGGGGGCAATGGTTACTATTTTCCTTCTAAGAAGTACTTTCCTCCTCAAAGAAAATAACGAGAAACATAATCCCGAGTGGTATTTAACCATAAACTATACGTGCTCTCGGTTACAGCCCATTTGGGGCCGAATTTCCATTTCCAAGTATCATCCACGGTTGAGAACAAATAAGAGTGAAGACAAAAACATTACCACGTCCGCAGCGAATGAAGAAACTTCTGCACCCAGGTCCATGTTTCTGTATGATAAACCTCTTACTCATACAAGGAAGAGATTACTCTCCGAAACAACGAAAACGAAATTATTTCATCCCTCGGCGTCTGGGGACGGTTCCTCACCGGGGCGAGCGCGGGGGTGCGGCGAACCTCCTCCCGCAAGGAGGGAGGGTGGGAAGAAAGGGCGCTTCCCCGCCGAGTCCTCCCCCGGCAGGGCCGCCGAGTCCTCCCGCCGCCCCGGTGATGCCCCGGCCCCGGGCGGCGGCGTTTCCTTCCCCCCGTCCCTTCCTCTTTGCTTAGTCACCCTGGAGCCCCCCGAGCGATGGGGTCGGGGCGGCCCGCAGCACCCGCCCAGCGCCCCCGCCCAGCCCCGGGCGGCAGCCGGGTCCGCGGGGCGCTG
>VZSE01014217.1:342874-459379 GCA_013398275.1 Promerops cafer | reverse complement strand
GGACCGGACCGGACCGGACCGGACCGGACCGGCTGTGTTCGGCTGCACTCGGCTGTGCTCGGGTCGGTCCGGCTCGGCTCGATTCCGCCCGACTCGGCCCCCGCCGCCCTGAGGTCTCGGTGGTGCCTTTTCAATCACCAATCACGGATTTAAAAGTGTTCCTGTACCTTCTTCTGTTTACTGTGCATCCCCCAAATTCTGTACTATCTTCCTCGGCGAGGAAGAGACAACCACTTGTAGTTACAGGCTTTCTCAAACAAGCCCATATCCTCTTCAGAGCCCTTCATAAACTCTATTTCTTAGTTTCTTCAAATACTCTGAAGGGAGAGGGAAGGGCGATTTTCGAAGAGGCATCTGACCACAGAACCATCCTGAGCTCCGCTGGTCTCTGATGAAACCACCCTTGCTCTTACCTCACCCTGAGCTGCCCAGTCCAGCCTCACCCCCTGCTTCCAGCGCCCTGCCGCGATCTCTGCGAGAGCAGTGCTGCGGGACAGGAGAAAATCCGCTCTCGGTTCTAGGCAAGCCTCGCATTTGCCATCTGCTTTTTAGCCCTTTAGTGGAGCTCTTCCTGTAGCTGCTGCCCAGCTTTGATCCACAGGATCCAGCATCACTGCAGGTCTCCCCAGGTACACAAGACACAGGGCTGGCAGACAGAAGTTACTACATGGGCATGGGACATAAGTTACTATATCACATCTAAAATGCCACCAGACATCCGTGTTTGGGTACCTGACATGCTCCCTCCATTCTCCATTGACCCAATGTACTCAGGAATTACTCCAGGACTGCTGGATATGTGGCCCCAATTCCCCTTTCCCCCAGCCTTGTGTCGCTTCATGTCCTCACTTGACCTAACATTTGTTCTACAGAGCAAGTTACCAACAAAGTTCTAAGTTCTAAAATAAACTTTACAGACTCCTACAAACTGAAAAAGGAAATGTTGTGGTTATTACAACAGACTTTCAAAAACTTGTAAAAACACAACAGAAGTTTTTAATCATGAAGCACAGGATTATAATCTTAAAATTAGTCCTTGAATAAGTTACTTGCTAATCAATATTTACATTAATATAGTGCTTATTGCTACAAAACTCAATCAACATTTGTTAATGAAATAAGCTATACTGCACCTACAGGAATCACCTTAATCCTCATCTACTTCATACGCATATTATGAAATAGTTTGTAAATAGTTATTAAATATATTTGATGATCATGATAACTTTATTCTATTAGATATGTAAATATTTTTGCATTCATTTTACACCAGGAAAATGGAGTCAGAGGAAGCGGAAAGAGGCAGACCCTCGTGGGGAAGTAGTGGAGAGATGCAAATAGAGCCTGTGCTGACTGGGTGGAGGAGTTACACACGCGCCAGGCGGGCACAGGCTGTGAGAAACCAGAAGCTGCAGAGACTCTCTCAGGATTCTTGATGTGCTGCTGAAGTGGGATGCTGGTGATGAAGATTGAAAAATGCTGACATCTGATAAAAGAACTAGCTCAGATTCTATGATTGTGAAATATAAAAATACCTAAATCTGATACCATGGTAACTTGGAAGAAGAGTTCTTACAACTCATTATCCAGATGTCTACAAATATGAAAAACAAGCTGCTCCAGATACTATCTTGATTTCTTTATTTGCCAAAACTCTATTTATATCTTCAGCTCATCTTTATTTGACTGCACAATTTTCCAAGACTACCATATGTCTTCGCATGTTCTGTAAAGATTTTTTTCCCCAAAATACAATTATTCCATCCCTCATCTATACCTGCATTGAGACACAGAGCTACCAAACACCAAAGAGTACTAGAAGCACCACAGGGAATTCTGAAATTACTATTTGTAGTTTTAATCCATGAATTTACAGCTTGTAAGAGAGTGTCAGAAGTAGCTGGGATAATTATAAGATAATCTGCATTTCCTTTAACAAGACAAAAATACCACCCACACTAAAACTAACAACAGCCCAGCCAGCTCTTAAGAAATTGGTGTTGAGTGTAGCTGTCCTCACAAATTGACACTTGATGTTGAAATCATTTATTACAGCAGTGTTTGAGAAGTTTACACAGAACTGGGCACATCTCACACACCTGCTGCCAGTAGCCTGGATCCTTCCAGTGCCCAGGCCAGGCTGGATCCAGAGCAGATCTGATGGTGCCAACACTCACGTGCATCTTGTGGATGACCAAGGACTGAAGTTGTACTCCCAGTGCTGGATCTCACCTGGGTGCCAGTTACTAATTCAGGACACGCTGTTGTACAATCCTGGAGAAGCAGCACGAATTTCTTTTCAGACAGAATTTCATCAATTATACCTCGTACTCTTCTGTCAGCAGCAAAATCCAGGCCATTTGTTACACAGTTTGGAAGATGGCTCTGCATTTTTAAACTTGCCTTTTGGTGTGGTTTCTAGGTTGTATCCATTATTTTACTTGACACTTAAGAGTGTCCAGAATGCAGGTTTTAGTATTTATCCTGTAATATCTGCAAAAGACTGGACACTATACTTATGCCTGCCCTCTGCCAAAGATAACTTCCTATCACATTTCCACTTTTTTAAGCAACATAACTGCTCCACTCCTAAAAAAGAAATTGTGCAAACAGACTTTGTGAACAAGTGAGCCACAAGAGCCCAACTGTTGAAAACTTTAGAAAAAATTCCCCTGGCTACTTTACAGTTATGAAATGGCCATCTGAAAGAAAACAAAAAACCTCATGAAAACTGAAGGGAAGAGGAAAGAATAAGAATAATTTGGTTGCTATATGAAACCTTGGTGCTCCCACATTGTGCTTACGAGAGGGAGATGTCACTACACCACAAGAACAACAAAACAGAACCAGGGAAGGTAAAAAGAAGGGCAGAGGTGGTGATCAAGAGAGTGCAACAGTGATGTACTAAGAGAGATTGAAGTGGCTGAGGCTCTTCCACCTGCAGGGGAGGAGGCTGAGAAAATATGATCAAGGCTTATGAAATCATAAAGGCAAGGGCTGAGATGAATATGCAGCTGTTATCTGTCAGACTGGAATGAAGGTACACACACAGAGACTGATCAGGCATTACACACTGCCCAAAGACAGGGCCTTTTTCCACAGCAGGTAATTAATGTTTGGAACTCCCTACCACAGGCTGTAGTAAAGGTGACAGTCAGCAGGTTCATAAAGAAACTAGTCAAACTGGGTAACAGGTCTATACATGGATTTGAAAAGAGAATAGGCATGGAATAATCATCTAACATCTCCAGTTGATGCCTGGTCATAATTATGGATACTTGGAAGTGTGAGGTGACAGACTGTTGGCTTGCATGGTGGTCCCTAAATAAACCACCCTCCCCTGCCACGGACAGCAAGAGAGGGGTGGGATAGGTGGACCTCTGTTCTGGTCCAACTGGACACTTCAGACATTCAGGATTCCTTGGATATGATGATTTCCAGAATATAGACAGAATTCAGATTTCAAATGGGTTCCAATACCTTGAAAATACATCAAAGCGACCTGTAATCCACAAGAGTAAAATTAAACTCTAGGAGTAAGGAAAAAAGTAAAAAGATAAGATTAAAAAATAATTAATGCCTTAAATAATTACATGGCTCTCCATTGGAATTGTTAAATCTAAAATGGTTAAAAAAAAAAAAGACATAATTTATTATTCTGTTGATAATCCTCCAACCTTTATTCCTGGCCAACAATTTAAAGTTTTTATGAAGGTTTTCTTGTCTCTTCAGTCTCTTAGATCTCTAATGACAAGCATTTCAAAGCAATTAATTATGTATGATGATTGCCATCTGACATTTGTTCTGTCTAGTAAGTATCCATTGTAGAATTATAAACTCATTGTCTTCCTCCCACATTTTGTGTGTCATGAATGTTATTAAAGTGATTCTGTCCTATACAGATGCCTTTCCCCTTGAATGTAATATTTCTTAACTTAATAAAAAACTAAATGCATTAAGTCCCCTTTGATGCTGGAAACTGGTCTAGAGATGGAGAGGGGAATGTACAAAGTATTACAACAATAATACCATGAACTTTATGCTCTTTTCTATTCATGCTTCATTAGCTTCTATCAGCCTGAATCAGAGACAGGGTCCCATGATGCTAGAAACTCTGAATATCACAGTGAAAAAGACCATTTCTCTCTGAAAAAAACCCTGAGCATCTGTGATAGCTGGGGACAATCACCCCCAGAGAGACCTAAAGGGCCTGGGGGGACTATGGAGTGTTCTTCAAAATAAGAACTGCCTTGGAGAGCGGGAAGCTCTCTGGAAGTGTGGCAGGAGACAAAGCAGCACAAGGACTCTGAACTGCTTCTACTGCCCAGCAACTGGAAGGAAGAGACAGGTAGTGACACGAGATCACTTTCAAGGCAATTAGGTCTTGACTTCTTTCAGATGAGGCCACTGAGACACAGGAATCAGTAACAGACAAGTGTTCCTTAACCCTAGAGTCTCCAAGACAATAGGCTGCAAAATTTGGAGTATTCTTAGCTCAACATGGCTATGACCCTCTTGATGGACCTAAGGAGCACCCTGAAGGAGAGCTTCCACTAGCTACTGGAAAGTGGCTTACAGCTTTTGAGACTTGGATGAGGATGTTTGCTTTGAGGGAGAGCTGACAGATGGCAGAGGAGAACAGGTCCCCTCTAGTGTGATAGAAGTTTCAAAGGATGACATGGTGAGCATTGAGCCTCCATAGCCAAGTGAGCTCTTGCAGAATGCAGATCATGAAGTGAGATTTTGCAGCAGAAGCATGAGCAATGGAGGAAAAAGGGATGGTCTTGACAAAGAAATCTGTGTCATTGTGTTGGCTGATAGACAGGAGATACAGAGATTCCCCTTAATCATGTGTCAGTACCTTATCCAAGAAATCTCACTTTAGTCAAACAATTTGGAAGAAGTATTGTTGTTGGCTGGGAGCCTCCACTTGTACTGGCTGTGTAGATATTAAATGTGCTTTTTATGGCCAGACAGTCAGCTCAGAGGCTCAAGCAGTGATTGAAGACTTGGATTTTGAAAAGTCATACCAACCAAATTCTACTTCAAAGTGTAACATAAAAAGGAAATTCCTGTTAGAGGCAACACACCATCCTAGTAGGGAGAGACTTCCAAATAGCTCCGAAATGTTTAACACTTAGGAGCATCATCCTGTTTCAACAGAGGTCACTTGGATGCCAAGCAGCAATTATTTACATGCTGTGTACCCTAATGAAAAGTACATGCCATGAAGCAGAGGTCCTCTGGTCTGTGCTCCAAAGCTTGCAACCCAATCCTCAGCAAAGAGCAAAAGTGGAAATGTGACCTCAAGATTGAAATGACACATTAACAAAGAGCAGCAGGAGCAAAACTCAGCACCAATGGGATTTGTTACTCCATCCACGCATCATCAGTGAACATTTTGTATATCAGCTGGTATTAGTGGTAACCTTCCAAAGGAATGGTATAAAGGGTGGCTCACAGCTAAATTATATGTGGAGTATTTTAAAATAAGTGAACATTCAAATATTTAAATTTAAATAACATTATTTAATATGATTATTTGTTCAGACCACTGGAAGGTTTACTGGTTTTTGAAGCATTGTTGGTTTTTGTATCTATCTCATTATTTGGTTTGAGATACAAATGTGTTTCTTGTTTCGTTTTTGCAAACATGGATGTTGGAGATGGCTTTCTTGTGACACAGGCTTACTTAAAGCAACATATTTCTTGTAGTTTTTCAGCATTTGCTTTTAAACCCACTATTTAGTGAAGGATAAACTTGTAAAACCTTATGAGAGTTATCTTGCCCTCGCACTGTGTTTAGTTTCACAGTTAACTCATGAATGAATCTCATTGATGAGAAGGGGATTTTGCACATGTCAAGTGACAAGGTCTAGTGTGGGTTTTACTGATTTGTGTGGATAAGTCAATCTGTCCCTCCCAGAGGTGGGGACACTCGTATGCCAGTGACATCCTGCACATTCACACTGCCCAGGAGCTGCTCTGGCTTCTGGCCTGCCTGCATGAGTACCTAAAGCTCTATCAGTAATTTAGAAGGTGCTTTTAAAATATTTTCAATTTGTGAACCTTTGGTGATTTTACAGGAAACTTCACCTTACTACTGGCATAAAGCTGCCCTTTGTTCCTCGCTGCCCGGTGTCCCGCGGATAGTCCGTGAGCCCCTGTTCAGCAAATGAAACGGGACCAGGAGCCGGTGCTCCCGGAGCCGGGGCAGGGAGCGCTTCCCAAGGCTGACTGGGGCTGTGGGGACACCATTAGGTGGCAGCAGAGCCCGGGGAACGAGCCCCCCGCGTCCCTCGAGTCCGGCCGTGCCCCAAATGTCCCTTCTGTCCTCCATGGCCCCAGTGTCGCCTTCAGGGGATTTTAAAAAGGAACTTTTGAAGCAAAACACTTGCTCTTCATCAGTGTGATACACTGCAGCTCTTCTTACAGCATATAAACTCTAGAGAGTTTCCAGTTTTTCAGCAGCATTTATGTTGTATTCTATATTGCAAAACAGGTCTCCAAATTCTAATAGAATTCTCCATTGCTTACCTTATCCTACTAAAGAAAGACAAAGAGCCTAGGGAGAACAGAGCTTCCATGGCTTATGGCTTTTAGAAATTACCTGCTAAGTGTGTAATTTTAAAGTGATTGTCTTCTGTTAGGGCTACAATAAACAGCATGGTGGAAAATTCTGATTACCTTTTCTAATGAGCTGCAGGAGGTTGTGGAGGCCAGAGCTGTAGAATCTTAAACATTTAATTACTGATTACAAACCTGCCTCTGAATTAATCAGATAATGAAGTGCATAGATTTAATGAACCTTATGCTGATCAACAAATTATCAGTGATCCTTGCAGATTTTTGGCAGGCTAAACACCTTTTTTATAAGATTTCCTAAAGTAGAAAGTTTATAAAAAGTATGTGTTCTATATATAGTTTTAAATGCAATAACCAGTAGATATAAACTTCACAATTTACACAATAATTTAATTTACTCACAGTGTGTTTAAGTTCCTGTTGGGGCTCTGGGGGGCTGTTATTACCACAGATGCAGTTTAATTGAGACAGCAGCAATTAAAGATGAGCTAAATCTTGAGAACTTTTAACTACAATCTCACTGGCACAAGTGGAGCTCTGACTCTGGAAATGTGAGAACAGTTTTTAGGCATTGCCAATATTGGTACTGTGGACAAGTCCAAGTTCCTAAACCCAAACCACCCCTTTTGGTAGAACTGCTCCCCATGCCAGCATCAAACTGCCCCTGCCCCGATCTCCTGGTGTCCACCCTGCACTGTTCCCCCTCCAGCCATTTCTTTTCCCTCCATGGTTCATTCCTGTTGCTAGAGTTTAATTATACACTTCCACTTTGCAGAACAACTGCCCAGTTCCCCAAGCCATTGTCCCTGGCTGGGCAGGAGAACAAAACAAGTGGATGCCATTGGGACACCACACACATTTGCCCTGTGCTGTGCCTGGCCAGCCTGGGGCCCACTCCCTGTGAGACACAGCCAGAAATGGCCTCACCTGGCCTTTCTCCTGACTTTTGGAATGTTCTGCTTTGGGATCTCTTTTGATTTTCTGCTTAGTCACCAGCTTAATACTCACTGAAAGATCAAAGTTATTGCTGTTAAAATCTAATATACTGCTCTTGGCTACTGATGGATCTGGGGTATGGACTAGATAGACCTTTGCTCTGATCCAGGATGGCATGTCTTATGTTCCTATTATCACTTAAAATTTACTTTCCCCAAAGGGATGTGCTTGTAGAAGTCCATCTGTCATGTGATTCATGAGAAGTGGACATAAAAGAGAACCAAATATGACTGACTGAATACATTAAAAAAATCAAACAAGTATCCCTGGCAAATGAATACTTGAAAGATCTTAAATAAAAACACTAAGAACTTGAATTTGTCACCTCTGTAGTCTCTGTTTTGCATTTTCAATGGTTGCACCTTTGATGAAACGTTTTTTTAATGTTATGTGTTGCCCTTTTTTTTTATAAAAACATATGTGGCTTTTCCTTTCTATCTCAGTTGTTTTGGATTAAAAGAAGAAGAGGCAATTACAGAAATATCAAAGAAAGAGACAGAAGCAATCGCATGGATCAAATTATTATCTCATTGAAATCCAGGGGCCTGTTATTTGCAAGTTCAGTCAGACCAGGATTCATCCTCAGTGCCTGGAACAGTGGCAAATTGGTTTTAATCTCTGCACATTTCTCATCTGTGCCCAATGTGATTTATCCTACAATGCTAGGTTCTTGGTATTTGTCTGGATGGCTTTTAATAAAGATTGAATAAAAATGCCAAACTTCTTTTGTAAAGTAAAATTTGTAAAAAAATTCAGTTTTTTTTCAATTCCCAAATTGAAATTCAAATGTTCTGAGTCACTGTGAAAGCAGAGCTGTTTGATAGACTTTTTGAAAGTACTTTTTACAATGTTTGCTGCTGAGGAGTGGGAATAAGCTCAATTTTATGACAATAATAATTTTACACATTATTCCCAATATCAGTCTGTGTCTTTCAAGTGGTTCCATGTGTGTGTTGTAAACAAGGTATCATTGTGATTCTGGTAGGGCATAATCAGAACAGATCAGCCAATAGATATGTGAGAGGTGGAATGGCACAGCACTGACACTCTCATGAAATAATCAAATAATCTGATTTTTCTGCCAAATGCAGATAAAGCATTGCTTACTTTGGTTTTGAGGGTGACGTATCTCTAAAATGTCTTTTTCTAAGCACAATTTTGGATATCAATTGTCTCATTGCTTTGGAGTTTTCATGGAAGGCTTAATTCATAATGTTAGAAACGAAGACCTTACCAGTTTCCGAAGATAAAGATATATGGAAACAGGAGATTGTGTTTGTCCTCAGCAAATATCCACACACTCAGAAATGAAGCCTCACTATTTAACATAGTTCCTTTTGCTATAAATTAGCCCATTATCTCTTATCCTGTGTTAGTGTACCTAAGGAGTGATGATTTTAAAATATAAATATAAAATAAAAACACCATTTACATTTTTGGAGTAATGCAGTTCCGTCATTACTTTTCTAAATTTAATGAAGACAATTCTTTCAGCCTTTCCTCACAGGTCATGTTTTCTCAATCTCACTGCTTTAGCTTTCCCTCTCTTTCTCTGCCTCCCCACTTTTGCTCCTTTCAGACTGCAGGGTCCAGACAAGATCCAGCAATCTGGCTCGAGTCTCACAAGTGCTAAATTGAGCAGAGCAGCCACCCTCTATTTCCATATGTGCCTTTTGCAGACACATTCAGTCTGGGATGGATGACAACTCTTCATGCCATGCAGCTATAACCAAGAGGAAAAATCATTCTGGATTTTCAGCTAATTAAATGGCTGAGAGTTACCAAATCTCCATGTGTGCCAGTGCTGAGCAGGCTCGGTGCCATCCCAGCTGTGGACTGTGGTAAGAAGGCAGCCCAGAGAGGTCTGTTTGCTAGAGCATCACGATGGGTCGAAGAAAGTTCTTGGCAGGCAACACAAACTTTTGGTCAGATGTTATGCAGTCCTGTTTTATATCTTGTTTTTTTATGTATGAAATTCTTGTGAAGTTCTTCAGTAACAAAACTCCTGTTGCTCTTCTGCATGTTGTTCCAATGTCTGAAAATCTACAGACTGAAAATCTGTGTGCTTTTGTTTACAGATGCTTGAATTCACATATTTGCTATTGAAAGTTATTGCCCATCCATTTAGTAAATCTAACATTTCCACATGGCTCTCAAATTCCCTCACCTCAAGGTTCTTCAGGGCACACAGTTAAAATTCGATGGGAAGTCTGTAAATGGTGTAGTCAGTTACTGCATTTATCTGTAAATCTTTAAACAATGGAAGATATGCAGAACACTAATGGGTCAATGTATATTCATTATATGAAGTTGAGAATTGAGGCAAGTCTATAAAGGGATTTTTCTTTGTAATTTTCTCTGATTTTCCTATGTCTTCATAGCAAGTGTTTTGGGGTATTCATTGGACATTCACAAGCAAAAACTATTGCTATGCTAGTGGATTAGAACTTGAATGGGGCTTTAAGGATGATAGAATAAACAGGAACAGAATAAAAAAGAAGGAAAATATATCAGTTTATAATTATAATACATGCATGGAGAGGGCTAAATTCACTGCTGCCATCAGTTGCTCTAACTCGCTTGATTTAAATTAATTTCTGTCCATTTACTCCAATCTGACCAGATGTGCTGGCCAAGTACATTTGAAAGCTTCCAGAGTATCTGGTCACACAACTGAGGACTCTCTAGATTAACTGCCTGTGCAGATTTGAGTGACCCAACCACCACACATTCACCAATCACTCAGGCCTGCTGGCACCCTGGACCTGTGGCTGCTTTCTGAGTTGTGCAGAACTGTGAAGGCTGCAAGCCAAATCTACTTTAGCTGAGCAAAGCACCTCAGATGCCAGTTTTTGAATGTATAGCTCTATAAATCTCAGTATGGCCTTTTGAACTGTATATTACTATAGAACTGTGGGAAATCCCTTTTGGGAGAGAAGTGGCACAGTTGATATTTATCACTACAAAGTCTATTGCAACACACTGTCTCTTTCCTTTGAAATAAAAGCTTTTGAATTACAGATGATCAACTATATTCACACCCCAAGCGAAACCCGAATATTTCTGGCATTTTGCCAGTATCGGCTTGGGTGTGAAATATTTGACATTTTGCATTAATTTTTTACAGTAATAAAAGCACTTTCTCAGCTAGAATCTCCTTTGCCATCCAGGAAGTGCCATTGAGCTTGCAGCTACTCCAGACTCCTACTCAGTAAATCCATGTCCCATGTCCCATGACTGAAGGGAGCTGTAGTCCTGGGCATGGAGCTCCCTGAGCACATACAGATTGCCACCACGGTACAACCATTGACCCCACCTACAATGGGACAGGTTAGCAAGAAGTAATACTTTGGGATATATTTTGATAAAGGTAATTGCATTAATCTGTGCACATCACCAGTGAAACAAGGCTGCTGTACACTCTGTGTGCAATGTGGCTGAGTTAGCACCAACACAGGCATCTTACCTCAGCAGTTCCAAAATCTCTAGCTCTGCAACCTGAATGTAGCATTAACTTATCTTCTTCTCTCATGTATTGACATTTCTTTCCTTTGGGGAAGGAGGCATAAGATTTTAATGAACTCAGAAAGAAGATGTTAGCCTTGTAAGAGGGATCAGTCACAGAGTGAGTTCTGAGCTCATTTCTATCACCAGGGGTCATTTGAGTAATGCTGCTAACAGGGTCAGTGTTCCTCTCTCCAGGAGATGAGCAGTCACCCCACTAAACCCCACTTTTGTACAGTTCTGGGAACAGAGGCTGGCCAATCTGTGAGGATACACGGAGCAAAGGCTGACAGATTTCAGACCATTGAGCTGCCCAGCTCCTGCTGAGGTGCAGTGAGGGACCAGACCACACCATCTCTGCAGGACCTTCCTGAGAAAGCAGAACTGTCAGTCATACTTCCAATGTCTCAACCAAACTGTCTTAGCTGTAATTAAATAGAAATAGAGAGGAGGAATAAATATTTCTCTTCCTACAACAGTCACTTCTAGCATTCAATTCATCTCCAAGCAGATCTGCTACTCGGAATTTCACAGGACAGAAAGAATGCTGCCACTTGTGGATATGAATTTTTACAAGGGAACACTTGTAGACATGAGGTTCAGGCTCACACTTGTGGCTCATTTAAAGACAGCTATCCTGGGCTTGATTTACAAAGGCATTAAAGCCCCTCATGATGTAGACAGAAACCCAAGACCCTTACCCTCTAAAGCCATGATCTGAACAAAAGTTTTGTGCTTTAATTGCTTAGAAGAATTTGTAATCACTTCAGGACTTCTATCATCTTCCTATAGGTGAATCAGGAATGGTTTTATTCTTCAAATGCTCTCTTCCTTGAAAGGAGTAAATAACTGGGTTTTGTCTCTTTAAACAGGAAAAGTTGTACTATGAGACACAGTCCCATGAAATCTCCAAGTTATGTGAGCTTCCCTTCTGGTCAGTGGACACTGTCAACAGCAGAATTGCAGTCTGCAAAAGTTTTGCATTTGGATGCTCCCTAACTTCCACCTAACCCTATTCTACCATAATATCTCTACCAAAAAAAACTGGGAAAAAGTGTAAAAAGAAAAAACTCCCTATACCTTAAAGGTGTTTAGTTCTATGATAATGGATCTACATAGGCAAAAAGAGTTCCCTCATTTATAATGTTAAGGGTTGGGATACAAGACCTAGTGGGCAGGAAATTAGGCACACACAAAACTCACCCTCTTTCTGACTCACACAGAAACAGGATGAAGGAAAGCTGGTGAGGAAGAAGAGGATGGAGCAAGAGGGAATGAGAGACAGAACGATCACAATTGTTGCAGCTCCTCATCACATCATTTTTATCCGTGACCACCTCCAGTGACGGATGCTTTGCACGGGATGCTTTGGGACAGCCCTGGCCTGTATGAACAACCATGGGCATGTGATGCTCAGATGAGAACAAAAGGCACTGTGAAACCCATGCACACTCCATGCTGCCTGAAATACTGAAAGCCACTTTTAGGAGACAATTTACAGAAAAATAAAAAAGTTTACAAACTGGTTTACGAGACAGTTAAATGGTTCTCGAGGGGGGGTCTTCATAATTGAATTATAAGAACAAAAGAAATCTGAGGAGCAGGCAGAGGCCTTAAGGCCCAACATGCTTGACCTCATTTGGTTTAATTGCACTGCTGGCTCTCTCAGTATAACCTTCACTTGGACAACAGTCTCTGGAAATCATTTAAACTCCTTGGTTCAGTTGCCTTTGCTAGTGACTTATTCAGTAATTTTATTGCCTCTTTGGTAAGATAACTCTGAGTGCCCCAGTCTTTAATTAAAAACCTCTTAGGTTTGAATCTTTTAGCAATATGAACATATTTATCCAAGATCTTTATCAGAACCTTCTGTAAATTTTATAGCTTCCTCCTAATCATCCTGAGGATGCTGTTTTCCATTGTGGATGAACCCAGATCCCCTGGCACTGTCCCTCTGTCTGGAGCAGGGCGCAGAGCTGAGGGCAGGCTGAGCTCTGCAGAGCTCCTGGAGGAACAGTGAGGTGCTAGCAGGAGGATAGCCAGGGCAGCAGGGGCAGCAGGGGCAGCAGGGACAGCAGGGACAGCAGAGAAGTGTCTGCAACTGGAGGTGAATGGGGCCAAGGGAGGTACCACAGCACTGGGAATCCCTGTGCCACCCCTGCCACCTTTGTTACTATAGCCAGGGGCTAACAGGGTGCAGATTTTGTCTTCCTGTGTGCTGCTAGTGGCTATAGCAATATTGATGCCACAGTTCCCAAGACTTTTCCCTTCCTTTGTACATAACAAGTGTTAAATTTGAAGCAAGCCCTCCTTGAGAGTCTTAGCTTCAGCCTGACTTTTTAATATCTGCCCTCCATTAACTTCTTTATTTTTAATATTTAGGTTATTTCTTTTAAAATCAAGTCCTGTTCTTCAGGAGGGTTTCTGTTCAGTCAGTGACCTTCCTGAATCACAAATTCAGTGCCACATGATTTTAACTCCAAGTGATCGGAAGTGAATGCTTGCAAAGCTGGAAACAGTTGTTCCTCTTCTGAACACGGTTGTGATGTTCAGTTTTCTGGAAGCAGAGCAGGGGCTAACAAGGAAATGGGCACCATTAAGACACAAAAATTCCTGGTAAGCTGTTTTTATCAGGGCTCAGTGCTGCTGTGAGAGAGCTGGGGAGGATGGTTTTCTTGGGAGCATGTTTTGGAAACACTTGGGTCTGATTCTGGCCTGTCTCATACTTTGAATCCTTATACAAAGTGTGCTCACTGTGGTCCCTGGGCAGGCCTGCTCAGCCTGACTGCAAGGATGGGGTTGGGAAAGATACAAGCAGTGCTAAGTGGGTCCGTCCCCATGGTCTCCAGTGGGGCCTGCCAAGGGAGCTCAAGCTTCCTTGCCACAAAATACTCAGAGGTGGCACTTTTTCCACCCGTCCATAGTCTTCCAGCCTCCTCCCAGGGCAGGATCCCCCAGGCAGATCTGAAGAGGATTTCTTGAAGGCAACAGCACCCAGCAGCAGGCTACTCTGGCTCCTCACTGCCTGCAGGCAATGGGAATGCTTGGCAGTTCCCCGTGGAGGTTCTCCAGGACTGGAGAAACCCTCCTTGCACCTCTGTTCCCACACAAAATTTGAGAACAACCTGCTTCCTACTATCAGAAGTTCAGCCAGCTCTCTCACAGGGAGGATCCTGAGCATTAGGGCTGGCTGTCACACTGTCCTCCAGCCCCAGGATAAGGCAAAATCTTTTTGCCTCAGTTTCCCTTTCTGCAAAATTAGGGTAATTGTAGTGGACACGTCAAAGGGGAAAGGGCTCAGAGAGATTAATGAGCTCTTTGTAAAGTGCTTTGAATATGAATATTGCTATGGTTAGTAAGTGCTAACTATCAATTATTAAGTGGGAGTCAGGTTTCAGGAGCTTTATATCAGGGAAAGGTTAAGGAAGTGTAATAGCAGAAGACATGTAATGAAGCTCAGTACTGCCCCATAGCATGGGCTATGAAAAGCTAATATCCACAGTAAAATTCCAGCTCTGTAGCCTATGCAGAGTATTTTGCTCTGCTATATAATGATGACACTTAGAATTAGACCGACATAACCTAGAGAGCTCTGGGGACTCATCATCTCTGAGATTTCACTTAATTATTGGCAAACTCTGTCATTTAGTATCCCAAGCAGGCTGCGCTATGTATAACCAACACATCTAATTTGATTTCATCTTGAATTGCTCCTATGAGTGGTCTTGAATGGGACCGCATCTGGTATCTTGGCAACATCCCTTCTTCTTGTGGAGAGAGCTGTCCTTGAATCTATAAAATGGATCTCTTACAGCAGGGGGTGAGTGTGCACGTGTTGGGGGAAACCCTCTGGGAGCACACAAAGGGAGGCTTGGCTTACATGCACATTTGACACATTTAGGTTTTTAATACTTTTTTCCCAGATAAATTATATCCATGAATCTTGGTGTAAATATTCTTTTGAGCTAGGGCAGTGGATTTAAGAAGCACTTAGGATACTTGATCCTTAATTGAAGCTTTCAAGAAGGAATTGGTTGCTGGTTTGTATGGACAAAACATTATTGCTTTCCTCTCTGTGATATAGTATTAGAAGGGAGGGTGGGGGATCAAGTGTATATTTCAAGGAAAAAAGCAAACTGATCATAAAAGTATAGTCAGAAGGTGATTTTTCTGTGTAACTGAATGAGGTTTGGAATTCTGGCATGTCGGACATAAGGATCACTCAGCTTCCCACTAACTCAGGATTTCTCTGTCCAGCCAGCCCTCCCTCCTGGCAGCTGGCTTGTGAAGAGGAAAAATCACCCCCAATTTTCATGTACAGCATAGAAATAAGAGACAACTCATTTCCTTCTTCAGGGTTTTGGATCTTACAGTTTACATAGGGATAAGCCCAGGTGAAGGAATGAGTGGTTTCCACAGAGGATGCGTATTCTGCTGTGCTCATGGGGGAAATGTTCAGATAGAGAATATACATCCATAGGTGTGCTACACTTTCAGTAACTTCTCTCAATTTCTATTACTCTGTGATAAAATGACATTTTCTGAATTACAGGAACTTATCTGTCACTTAAGACTTGCTGTTCCCTTTTGCTACAGCAAACTTAAATCACTGCATTATCCCACTGGTCAGTAAGACCTAATCCTGTAAAGATCAGAGCACAAGGACTCTTGTTCTATGTTTCCACATAGAAACATAGGAGGAGTATCTTACAACATTTGTGATCTAAACTGCAATACTCTCCCTTTGTGTCACAAATTGAACATCCTTAGGAGTCATGTTTCAGAAGAAGTATGGTCCTTCCAGCTGTGAAGACAGAGGCACATCAGGAAGAAGCTCAGGGCTAAAATGAACTAACAGTTCAGGTTTTGTTTTATGCTCTGTAACTCAGAAAGTGACATTTCAGTCTTCTCTTGGTCGTTCCCAGACTACTAAGTTAAAGTTTCAGCAGGACTAAAATACAGATTAGAACCTTGAACATTACTAACTACTTGGTAACTTGGTGAACTACTTGCTTACTTGACAAGCTCACAGAATTTTTATTTTCCCACAGGAAGATCCAGTCTTTTCCTATTCAAAAGAAAGTTGTGGTCATTTCTTGCTTTAAAGACAGACCTTTTACCAGCATCTAGGATTGCAGAAACTGCTTATTTGCAATGATAGTGTCTATTTACTCCTTTACCTTGCTCAGTTCTCTCCAGCAGACTGAAACCACAGTACCACGTGCACTTGTGAATATACTGTGTTTGAGTGGTTAAAGTACATTCATCAGGTCTAATAAAGTGCTCAGTGCTTCCTGGATGTACAGGATATGAATCACATAATGTGAAGAAGATGACCACATAGCATCCCCATTAGTGAGCTGGGTTAGCGCTCTGCTGCCTGCAGAGCAGCTGTGCTGCTGTGCTACTCTGCACATTTCAACAGACTGAACAAAGGGAGGCAGATGGAGGCAATCCTCTCCTCAGGCACACAGGAGTTAATGATGAAAAGGTGTGATTTTTGATTGGTATTTTCTTGTGTAATTACATCCCTGACTTAACATGGCTTTGTCCTGACTGTTCCTCCCAGTAACAGCATGGTTTCAAATACAGAGGGATAATTGCTATTGGTATTTGCACTTCAGGTTTGTTCAGATGGAGAAACTTCCATGACCTTCCAAATAAATGGATTAAAAAAATGATGCTAACTTTAGGATATTTTGGGTGATTAATGGGGGGGCAATGGTTGGAATCAGGATGGAGTTGGCAGTGTTGCTGGGAGATCTCCAAGTAACCCCACTGCAGCAGAGTTCCTGCAACCTGAGAGAGAAACTGAGTGGGACACTTCCAGTTCATGCACTGCTTCCGCTACACTTCAGCAAAGCTGGACTAACTAGCAAAGAAAACATTTATAAGCATCTGTGAAAATAAGTGATGTCAGGATAAAACTAATCAGAACAAAGAGACTTGTGCCTATTTTAAAGTATAAGCAGATCTAGCTGTAATTGCTTTTTTGAAAACTTTTGGTCAATGTGGACCTTTCTTCAATTTAGAGAATAAAATACAATTTTTGGTTATGTTTAGATTCAAATCATTGCTGGCACTGTGCAATGGAACAGTTTTTTAAAAAAGATTCCAGGGCAGTCATTTGATTAAAAAACTTGATGACTGCCAGACTAGACAATCTCTTGGGGTCTCTGCCAGCCTTATGGTTCCATGATTTGTCACCACTCTGGAAAATTCTTTGCTCTCATTCCTATCTGTGTAGCTGCAACGTCTTCATTTTACACAACGAAGAGATGTGGAGAGGCTGAAGTAGCTTGCCAAGAACCAAAAGGGGATCAGTGATCAAATCTGGGCAGACTTCAGCCTTCTTTTTTTCCTCTGTATAACCAAAGAGCACGGCCTCTGACAGAACTGCTCAGCTCTTGGAGATACCTTCTCTACAGACCTTGGTGCCTGATCCTTCCAGTCAAATGCCAATTCCACAAACAATGGTTTTCATTAAGTTCTTTAGCATTCCTTCATTCTCCCTCCTCCTTCCCATCTTTTTCCTAACTCCATCTCTTCACACACCCATGACATTACCTGCATGCCTTCCCAGGTCTCCATTGCCACTCTGTTCTCCAGGTCAGTGTTACCATCACTTCCTTCCCAATGGCTTTTGGGGTCACAGAAAGAGTGAACACATGTGCAGAGGTGGGAAGAAGAATTGGAGACAGGTTTGATTTGTGGGAAAGGAAAAAAGGGTGAAGAAGAAGAAGACCCAGACTGTGCTGGCCTTACCATAAACTGAAGCTTATGAAAACTCTCATGACAGAATTTAACACAGAATTACCAGGAAATGCCAGGAACATTTCAGACCCCCTCCTCCCTTTCACCAACAGGTACAACATGCCAATGCATAGGACACACTCAGCCACAAGACTGAAGAGTTCCTGTCCTTATTTAAATCAAACCTGCAACAACCCCTCAATATTTGGCTTCCAAGAAAAATGAGGACTGTACAGTCATTTTGCCTGTCTGTTCCTTGTCCCAGTAATGTTTCAATTGGATGGCCAATTTCTAGGAAAATGTTTCAAAGCTATTAAGTTCCCACATGTTTCATGCGAGTGAGTGTCTGGACAGGAGATAGAAGCCTTTGCCATAAAAAGTTCTTATGCCTCATAACAAAGATCTGGAAGAGGACATGTGGTTGCCCATCCTGCTCTGAGTTAGGCTCAAACATCTACATTTTCCTCAGTGAATGATTTTTGAGTCTGAATCTATTCTGGAAAGCCTCCAGCAAGGGGATGCTTCATCACCCCCTGACCAACCCAGAACTGCCACCTAAGCTTTTCCTTCACACACTGCTGTCACATCAGCTTGGTATGGAAGACAGCTTTAGGGAAATGTAAAAAAAGAAGGAAAACAGAAAAAGGAAAATACTTCTGGGTAACAGTGGCAATGTCAGCTCTGTATCCTGATACAGATAACACAGCAGCTGTCTGTAGAGGCAGATCCTTTCAAAATTTAAAAGACTATTTGGAGAAATCAGTCCCAATAGTCCCATAAGCACAGAACAAAACACAGCAGTGCTGGATGTTGGCAATTTGCTGCTGACAATGCTTTGTGTCACTACCCTCATTTAGGAACATGAGATGGAAAACACAGTCCTAATATCTACTTATCTCCAATAGCCTCTGCCCCTTGTTCATTTAATTTTTGATATAAATCTACTCTACACTCCCTATCCTTTTGTGAGAGCGAGGGACCTGGGGCTAAATGTGTATAAATATCACCCAGAGCAGCCCTTAGCCTTGAACGCAGGCCGGGCAGCATTACTCCGGTTTGAAGCGCGGGAGATAAGAGCACACAGCCAGAGCCATCCCCATTATGGCCCTGCCCAGGGCACGGCGATGCTGAGCGCACACGGGCACCGGGGCCGCACATCGAGTTCGCCCTGTGGCCACCGAGTGCCACGGCCCCAGCCCGGCACGGCCCCTGGGGAACCCAGCAGAGGGCCTTCCTAAACAAGCGCCAGGAGAAGCTCTCCCGGGGCGAAGCCGCTTTGGGATCTCGCTCCAGCGTGGTTCAAGGACTGGCCAACTCGCCTTTCACACACACAGGGGCATCCAGAGTGGAAATCCTCATAGAAAATCCTGAACTTTCTGGGAAAAAAGCAGAGACATTCGCTGGCGCCTTGCTCTCCCGATGAGTGTTTCGTTTGCCAGGGGAAAAAGTGATAGTTTTCCATATCCTCCAGCTCATGGCTATGGCTCCGAGTGCAGTATTTCTGCCAGGTTTTCTGGCAGTGACTAAGAGCTAGGGGTTGTATTTCAACATGTATTAAAACGAAAGAATATAGGGAGGGGCAAAAAAAATTGTTTTAATGGGAAGGGAGAAGGCAAATGCACAATCTCCAGTCTTTGCTTTTCTTTACATTTTGTGCAAATTGGTCACTTACTGGTTAATCTTCCCCTGTCGCTGCCATCCTGCCAGACCAGCTCATGTTGCCCTTCCAACCACACTGCAGTGAAAAGGAGGTTTAAAAATCCATCAGCACTCACAGAATGCATTCAGCAGGGCTGCTCAGTGCCCCCGCCCTCAGCAGCAGCTCCTGCTTTCATTGCACTCTGTGGGCCGCAACTGTCCCGGGATAACCAGGAAGTACTGAGGGGGTTTGTTCTGGCTTTCCCATTTCAGAGCTGTCTCCTTCTCTGCTTTCAACTGCTTATTTTATTTACTCTGTGTTGAATACTCTGTCCCTTGACCTTTCCAGGAAAGTTTCTTCAAGATTTTGCCAAACATGCCAGGGCAGGGCAGAGGGTGAGCAGGAGGAAGTCAGGTATTGCCCCTTCTTCCCAGCACCCAGCTTCTGCGGTGTTCCAGCTCACAGTAAGTCTTGCTGCCACTTGCCAATGGGCACTGCCTCCACACAGCAAAGGTGTAAGAAAGATTTTGCTAAACCTTTTGGGAAATAGGATGCCATTTAGACGTTAATCCCAAAGATTCAGGGAGAGTTGTAGCCAGCAGAAGGGTGTAGGAAAGTGGAGGAGAAGCACTTTTAATTCTGAATACAGCCTGATTTTATACCTGCAAGAAGAGTTGAAAAACTTCTCTTCCCCTTGTCCAGGAGAGAAGTGACAGGTATAAAAAGACACTCAGCTGACTTTGGAGAAATAAAGGCACTAAGAATCAACTCCACCTATGCTCCTTTGGCTTCGGGTTTAACTTAAAACCACCTCTTTCTGTCAGTGGGTTTGGTTCTTGTATAAGTGACAGCAATGTTTATTGTTGCTCAGCCTAGCTGCACAAAGGCTTGTCCATCTATTGCTGGGTGGTTAAATTCTCAGGTTTTGAATTCTTGCAGGTGGCTCAAGGAAATAAGATTTAGTGGCTTTTAAAAAAAATATTACTTGTAAGAGACAGATGGATTGCAAAAATAAGGGCTGGTTCCTGCTCCTGTTGAAGGCATGGAGCTGAGGCACCAGAGTTCATTCCTGACTGCCTTAGATGTTTAGGGAGAAAGAAATAAGTAAGAGAGAGCTGTAAGGCTAAAAGCAAGCACTGACTTGCTGTAGGACCTTCATGATTACCTCTGAGGGGAGAAATACAGCTCATAAAAAAATTTATAAGAGGATAACTGCACCTTCTTCATGAAAATGAGCAAATTCCTGAGTGTTTCTTCTGCCTGCTATGCGATTTGCTTCAGCCTCTTTTCACGTGCTGTCTCACACAATAGCCTCCGGGGATTCTCAGGGAAAAAAAAATTAGCTGCCTCACCTTCTATGCTCAACTCCTGCCTTCCTGCAAGGAAATTATTTGCTGCTTCCCTAACAAACCTGCTTCAGTTGTCACTGTAGGTAAGGTTATGTCAACACTTCTATTATAAACTCCTCTTGTCAGGAATTTACAAGTCGGCTGTAAAAATTCCCTTTGCACTTAATTCTGGCAGAGATGAAAAAGCCCCAGGAGCACATTAAAAAAAAAAAAAAAAGCATTTACATATTAGATTTTAACACTTTCCAAGAAATGAATACTTCAGTGTTAATGCAGACACTCTATAACCAGACAAAGACCTAAACAAATGGGTCCAGTCAGGGAGGGAATTCTCTACTGAAATAAGTCACCTTGGAGCGCCCTGAACACCAGTGCTGCAAATATGGAAATGTCACTCTGAGTGCCACCAGAGGAATAAGAACAAAAGTGCCCTGGAAAAACCTCATCTACTTACACTGCAATAATAAAATGCAAGCCATCCTGTTTATTGAGGGATACATCCTGTCTGTCATACCAAGAAGCTGAGTTTAATGTTTGAAGGTTTCACTGGAGTTGAGAAAGGATTATTTTTTTTTTAAACTGTCCAAAGTATTTATCTCACCTTCCTCCTCATCTGAGCCCCTCATAATCACCAGCACATTTAGCTTTCCTGGTGCATTACTGCCGTTTATTTTCATTTCAGAAACAGAACAGTGATATGGAGAGAGGTTAAATGATTTGCCCAAGGTCACAGAGGACAAGCCTCTGCTCTGGGAAAGGCCCATGTCTGGGATCTACCCCAGCAGACTGTCCATCCTCACATGGCTTGCTAGGGCTAAGAGCAATTTATCCTTCTTAATACAGCTCTGAGCCTGCAGTTTCTTTTCTCTTCCCTGGGCTATTACTTGACAGGATTTAACAGTTGCTGGCTTCATTCTCCCTCTCCCCTCCCACCTTTGTTTTTTACGGGTCTAAGAGGAACCTGAAAAGGTCTGATTTTGGATCTGAGGAAGCACAGAGAGCCTGAATTCTTTGCCTATAAGAAGCATTGCTGCTTAGAGGCTGAAACAGAGACAGGCCAGGATTTGCTGCTTACACAGAGGTGTGTGCTTTTACATCCTGTCCAGTCCCATGTTGAAAAGGAGGACTACATGGCACTAAGCTAAACTCTGTATGTCTTGAGAGAAAAAAAAGGGGAAGGCCAGGAAAAGGAAAAAGAAGATCGAGAATAAACAGTAAGTGTTTTTGATACAGTCTTTACTTCATTTTCAAATGCTATAGGGAATCAACAACTGAAAGAAATTATAATAATCCAGTTAGAACTAGTGCGGCTTCAATAAGACCACATTTTTAAAAGTATGATTCCAGCTCTCTAAACTCTTCCACATATTTAATGCATGCAAATATCTACACCCATGTGTATGACTCTGCAAAGTTATGTTTGCAGCCTTGCAAACCACATTTTAAACAAGGACTCAGATCTCCATCTTTTCCCTCCCCTTAACTGTTCAGTACACACACAAGTAGTGCTGCTTCCTCCAGTGACACCAAGCAGGACATGCATTAACCTGGGACACCCCAGGCCCAGTTCTGAGTGAACAATGGTGTCAGTCTGCCAAGGAAAGGACCAAATTCTGTGGAAGAGACCAGTCCAAGAAGCGCAAAAGGAATTTACAAAGCACGATTTTGGTAATATGGTCCATTGGCTTTTGATAATAAAAACCACATTGTAAATGGCCAAGAAATTAATCTTTAAAAGGCAGCTGTAGCCCATGTGTATTAACTATTTTTCAAAGACATTTCCTCTGGATTTTTGTTACCTTCTTTAATACATGTTTCCAGCCAGCAGAGATGTTATGCTCTGTGGGTGAAATATAATATGCATTTTAAAAACATTTATAAATATGTATATACCCTATGGATTCACACGGCACTGTAGGAGCTGTGTTCTGGTCTGCAGTCTTTAAAAATTAATTACAAATATACTAAGGTGCATGTTCAACACAATGCATGGGGATTTAGCCACATAAATTTCATTAAGGCTGATGAGAGGTGTGCAGTTAAAGCCCTGCATATCAAGACATCATGCATAAAGAAAAGCCTGTCTAATTATGTATTTACTTATTAAACAAGAACAGCTCTGAAGGGCAAGCATGTTTATCTAATTTTATTTATTCCTTTTCAAAACAAATGAAATGCACACATGAGCACACATATGTGCACATGCACACCTATATTCTGCAGAACATGGAATTTTTAAATTTGATATGTTAATATGTTGAAAAATCAATTAAAATGATTCTTCAGCTATTGTTATTTTTTGTAAGAAGTAAGATTAAAGCATCCCTTGAGGTCACAAACTAGGAACATGTAAATAACCCGACTATGTGGAATGGCATTTTTGTGTTAATAAAGGCATTGGTGGCACATTTTAGTAGAGTTGCAATTGTGACACACAGTACTCAAAGCTGGGAAATTCTCAGTTCCCCTATCTTGTTTCCTCAGGTCTCACTTTTGTCATCATAAAACTTCTTTCCTCTTCTTAACAGTGGGGCATGTAGACTGCACACAGCCTGCATTAAGGTACAGCCTTGGGTTTAGCACATGCATGTGGGTAGAAACTGGGTATTTTGCACGAATGTTGTTAATTTCTGGACATGAAGGAATGCATTTCATACAACTGTTTGTTTTCTTCTCTAGATTACTGAATGGCTCCAACATGTGTTTGCTGCCAAGTTCAGGATCCGAAGATGTTGCCCCAATGTCTCTGCTGAACACTTGTGATGCCATCTACTAGATCATTGTGTTAGGGGCCAAGTTAAGGCCAGCAGGGTAAAGGCAATTTATAACCCACATAGTGACATCAGTCTAACCTAGCAACCTCCCTAGCAACACTGCCAAAGCATCACAGTGTGGCCCCCATAGCTCAGATGATATGAAGATAGCAGCATTGTTAGGGTGGGAGGTTGCCACTTTGGCCTAGCAACAAATAACAGCCTGACCTTGGGATCTATTGAAAGCTGAGAAGCCAAGCAGAACAGAGGGAGAACCACTAAATGAAAACCCAAGGGTTCCTGTCTATTTATTTTATGTAACCTAAACAAATTCTTCAGAGAAAAATACAGCAACGCTTCCAGACACACTGCATGCTTATATAATCAACATTGCTTTTCCACATGGATTGTTAAGAGCTGAACAGATTTTACATTGTGATTTGGAAATCACAAAACCTGTGTGCAGAAAAAGGATGAATAAAGAAATCCCAACAGCCAGTTCAGGGTGGTGACAAACAGGCTACATGTTGCTGTTAAAGTGCACAGATGTGAGGGATCCCATCCCCAGGTATCATACGGGGTGATCTGGGAGCCACACACAACACTGGGCTTTGGGCTCACCCGAGAAATCCAGCTGTAACCAGCTTATTTGCAGCATCTTGTCACTGAAAATAATGAAATGGATATAAATCACATCCCCCCCTTCCTTCTCTTTCTTCTTGTTGCCCATTCAAATAAGCCCCTTGTCCACACCATTGTGCCAGCTCTGCACAGGCACTTGCCGAAGCAAGGTAACACTTCTCTCTCCCAGATACACATTAAGATTAGGGCATCCTCTAAAGACACACTGAGGAGCTGGACCTGATCTGCTTGATGTTTCTAGTTTCTAGCATACTAGAAACTAGTCCCATACTCCTGGTGTTTGGAAGTGCATACCACTTACAACATCTTGACAGTTACAGTGATTCAAAGACAACGGAGAGAAACAAATGGCAAATATGGAAAAAAGTGATGCATTTGTTTCTGTACTGGTGGCCCTGAGCCAGTTGTGGTGCTGGAGGTTGCCTGATGCTGAGTTTCCAGACACCATTTGGCCTTAAGAAAATATAAAACAGCATTGGCCCAACAGTTCCTAGGAGAATCATAACCCTCAGAATTCCAAAGCTATCCTGTACAGTGAGCACTTCTAAGACCAGCCAGTGGGGATAATTCACCTCCCCCTTCCGGTTTGCTGGCTTTAAGCTACCAGCTGGCCAGTGCACAGAACCTCAAATTGCAACTGCCTTCATCCTCTTTAGCTGTCAAGATAAACAGATGACTTTGGTTTGCAGCAACAGAACATTGAATATATATTTTCAAAAATATAATTTCTTTTGAAATTTCAATTAAACATGCTTTCACATATGTGTGGCTTTGCATGAGGTTGTGTGAATACACACATTTTTATATAATTACATTTTTTTAGTAGGTATTTTTAAAAATAATTTTAATTCCTTCGATTTTGCATTGTTTCCCCCTTATATAACACTTGGTATCAATTTCAGTTTATAACTTCTCTTGAGAGAGAAGCCACAGGCCAAAAATAGCCAATTGTCTACTTGCTGCAGCCTTTTACGAAGGGACTGATAGAGCTGAACTGGACATGGTCTGTCTGTCCTGCTGCCACTGCTGCAGTAACCACAACTGTCGTGTGGGTAACACAAAGTCAGGGGCAATTAATCTTATAAAACCTTAGTGCAATTTTCATCACAGAACACAGCATCTGCCCATTAGCTCAATTTATATTTTCAGCCAAGACTGTGACACACTCAAATGCATTGTATGAAGTGTGTGAAAGTTTACTCCTTTGGATCTTTCTTAAATTACATGCTTTAAGTACAATGAAAAGTAGAGAGCATTGGGAGAAACCTCTCATGTTAGTGCCACTTCCTCCATTCCACACTTTTTCAAACTCAAACTGGCCAGCTGAAGCTTTTTTATACTCCTTGGCTTTCCCATCACAGCCCTTGCTGGAGATGTGTGTATCCAAATGGTGAAGTGGAGGCTGCAGTGGTATCCAAACTGGTGTGCCTACCTCCCTATGATGCAGATGTGCTGGAATTCCCAGACATGAGGGAAAAGGAAATTTCAGCTTCTCACAGTGCTTCCCAGCCACACTGCTCTATCTCCTTCTGCTGCCATCTCTGCACTAGGGTGTCTGCACCCTAGTTAACTTCCAAACTGTAAAAGAATGGGAGGAGAATGGGAATGGGGATGAATACTTACAAACTGACCATATTACTTTCTCCATGTATTTCCTGCTAAGCATCTTGGAAAGTGCTGACAATCTTTCTCAAGTCCTAATGCTGGCCACAGGTGTACCCCCAGGAATCCACATCAGTGTGAGCCCTTTCTCCCTTTTCCATGTCATTTCCTTTCCTCTTTGAACTGCGCTTCCTAGACGAGGGAAAGGAGCAGGGTGGGGAAGCAACTCCTCCACACAGGGCTGCCAGAGAATGAATGGTCAATACTGGCTGCGTGTCTTTTCCTCGGCACCATATTTTGCCAATCTGTAGAATAAAATGTGTGAATTTCACTTGCAAAAAATAGCCAAGAAGCTCATTTCCTCCTCCTTCCTCATCACTCAACAGCTCTATAACTCCAGCCTGAGCTGTCACCAGTCCCAGCCATGGTGTTCAAAAGCTCCAGCCCCAGCTCTGGCTGTCCTCTGCCCTCCCACTGCAAATCAAGCCCAGAGTGAGAGCCTGGTGTAATGAGTAACCCAGAGGAGATTCATTGGGAGCAACACCAGGAAAATTACTTGATTTCTCTGCTTACACAATTCAGCATATTCATCATTTTGCCAGTTCTGAAACTGAGTAATTTTGGCAAATACCAGAGTCAGTCTCAGTTCCTTAGAGGAGACAAAAGACTTTACCATTAATATTTCCAGAGCCAGTTATATTTTTAGACAATGGAGGCTAGGACTGCATTGTGTGGGTTTCTGTATGTGTATAAATTTAACATTCTGGATATCTATGCTTTTTAAAAAATGTAATCAGTGTCTAAAAATAATTGCACCTTATTAAATACTTAAAATTCCTATCCTTCCTTCTAGAGACCATGCATGACTAGCATTGAAGCTGGGTCACTGCAACCAAAAGAAACGAGCAATTCTGATCAGCAGACCCTGATTGCATCAGTGAGCTCATGGGGCTGGGGAGATTATACCAAAATTGGGATGTTCGGATCTGGGTTTTGTACCACCAGTTAATGACAGATGCAGAATCTGGGATCCAGTTTAGGTAGATTTCATCTGTGTTTGATGCCAATTTAGGTGCCTCTTTGGTGTAAATCTAAGTAAATGTCATGCACAAGTGCTGGGGAAAACAGGTTCCAAACCCCTTCCTTCTTGCCGAGGAGGGAAAAGCAGTGGCTCTGTATTTGTGAGAGGAATGCAGGGATGTATAAGGCTCTCCAGTGGCTGCAGTTAATGCCAAGGTCAGCTCCAGCTGACACCCGTGCCTGGGGATGTGGGGGAAGGGATGGCTGTGCTCTGCAGCCAAGCCACAAGATGTCAGGAGACTGCTGTGCTGAGCTGTGCTGTGCTGGGCTGTGCTGTGCTGGGCTGTGCTGGGCTGTGCTGGGCTGTGCTGTGCTGGGCTGTGCTAACACTGAGCTGAGCTGTGCTGTGCTAACACTGAACTATGCTGAGCTGTGCTTTGCTGTGCTGAGCTGCCCTGTTGCACTGTTACACTGCTGCCCTGGCAAGGCATTCTGTACTGGGGCCTGGGAGCAGCCTGCCATCATTTTTCAGCCCTCCATGCTATTCTGCATCCTTACCATACCACTCTGCTTCTTGAGGAAAAGATGTGAGCAAGAAAATGAGGATTTTCTCCTTTTCAATGACTTTTCCCAAGTCCCTATTTTACAGCTTGGCAACTCCCTTGCTGTATATCTACATGCAGGTTCCTCTCTTATATCTCACTTTACATGGTTAATTGTGTTTGTATTCTCCACAGGGTTCCTGGCATTTACAGCACACTGCGAGGTCACTGATTTGCCACTGTGTTTTCAGAAACCTGCCTCACCATCCCCATGTAAAACTGAAAACGAGTCGAAAGTGAGAAAGCAGCAGTTTGCAGGAACGCTCATGATGAAAGGGTAAACAAGATCTTACACAGAACCGTGCCTGGGCTTGCATCCAAACACAGTGTGTTACAGCTTTAATATAAAGGGATGGCTGTAAGATGCATTTCATTCTCACTGCATGCACTCTGCTAGTGAATACTCTGATTAGCAGACACTAACTGTGTGTTTTGCACAAATCCTGCTGGTGGAATAAATCCTCTTCCCACAATTACAGTACACCCCTGTGCCAGTTTTTGCATGTCAAGAAGCCAGAGCACAGCCATGTGTGTTTCTAAAGCAGAAATGGCAAATCCATGAGGTCCAGTTCCAGGAGGTGGTATCTGGGCTGTACACTATTGCTGGAAAATTTAATCTAATTTAGTTTCTTTAAAATATTCCTTCAGGTCCAGTCTGGTTCCTAATGAATATCTATCTCATGGATTGATAGAGCACTGCCCAAGTGACTCCCATTTTGTTGAGACTGTCAGATCAATCCCCAAATGGTGTCCTGCTGTATCCCTCTCCCTCTCACACCAACACACTGCCAATTACTCGCCTATACTTGCAGAATGAAACTCTTTTATGGAGACGTAATTTTTCCAAGGGCAAAGCTGACATACACAGAGGATACATGTGGCCGAGATCTGCACAATTCACAAACTAAACTGGAAATTTCAGGGCCTAGTTCTTTATTATTCTTTTCATACCCTTGCTTTGGCTGTAAGGTATCGGCCAGCTGAGTGGGTAACTCTGATCACTCTCTGTGTGAAGGTGTAAACAGAAACACAAGTCACTTGCACACAGGGAAGAGTCGGTCCCTTATTTTTTCCACACTAGAAACTGTAGTACCCTACACAGAAAGTGCTGCAAAAGCTCGATGGCTTTAGACAACTCCAAGCTTAAGACACTTTCTAGTATATGTTATGCCTGATTTCCCAAATGGTTGCACCATTCCCTACCAGCCTGTCTCCGTAGGCTTTGGTGAGATGTGCTAACCTATGCTGCATGCCAGTGCCAGTGGTGCCATGAGAGCATGAACCAGGCCCACTGAGAGCCTGGAAACTGCTGTAAAGCTGAATGTGCTGTGTCTGGCCATCCTTATGAAACCTGGTGTTCTGCTCAGGAGTCTGTGCAGCAAGGGATTCACTGTTTGTTCAGCACTGCATCACCTGTGCCATACCACCACTTCTCCTTGGGTTACATTTTCAAGGAGTTGTGAAAAGCACATTTTAAAAACTCTGCCATTGTCCTGTACTGCTATTAATATATGAAAAATAGCTTTCTGAGTCTCCTTGCTGCTAAGCTCAGCTCTGGTCTAGCAGGAGCCCCGTCCTGTTCAACACCTTATTTTACTTCTGTATCAAAGTTCCTGAGTTTCTGGATACTAAATGGATACAGTGTAGACTCCATTTTAATATTAAGTGTCATCTGCTCACCCAGGTCTTGGGTGTCATGCTGAGAGCTAAGAAAATAAGAAGACACCAGAAAAAAAAAAGAATATCAACCTCGTTAGAGTGCTATCTCATTTGCCAGAACGACATCAAGAAATACAACGCACTCCTCAGTGTGTCATGCTCCAGTTTCAAGAAGATTCATTGCCATGGGTGTTAAGGCAGAATGCAGAAATGGATGTCAGATATAAAACACAGGTACCATCATACAGGGCGTTTGCACACATTAAACATTGAAATGTTCAGTTTGGAAGGGACTGGAAGTTTTCATTCCACAGATTTGGAGTCACTGTATGAAATGACATGAAACCCACCAAGTTGATGCTCACATAAAAAAAAAATATACGTGGACAGATGGCACCTTGTCTTTCTGGCAGCGTCAGCAGGTTGGACAAGGATTAAGCTGGTAAGATGAGTGGAATACAGGCTCCGTGGCTGCCACTCGTAGAGCTCCCCTGCTAGAACTGACTTGAACAGAATTATGATTCTTTCTGAACAAACCGCAGCCCTGTCCTGTCCCCTCCATGCCCACCCTCTCTCAGGCCTGCAGCTCATCAGTGGGGCAGCGTGGGATCCCTGCATTGTCACTCTGCATTTGGCACCTTGTAACTAGAAAATTTCTTCATTCAGCTCTGTCAGCCCAGCACCCAACTAGCAAGTCAGTCATGAAAATGAGCTCTTTTGGAAACATGGTGCAGGGATGAGAGAAGGCAGGAAGTTACTGAGTAGTGAACACTGAATGCAACTGAGGAAGGAAGCTGTTCACAGATAGGATCCCACAACCCTGTAAATCAAGTTCTCTGTCCAACCTGCTACAGTAACTGTGCATTTGGCGTTGAGCACTGATGTGTAAGAATGAGCACAAGCTCTGCAGGGCAAGGCTGCAAATCCTGAGCTTCTGTGCAATGGCTCCTACCCTGCATTTGATATCATCATCAAGTAATCATATTTTAATGAGGGAGTAGAACATGCTAATTGTTTTTCTTCTGCTATTCTACATGGCTGCAAATTAAAGGGACACCAGGGAAGCAAGAATTACAGCCCTGTGTTTTAGGATGGTGCACACTTGCTCAATACAGCTGGAGTGTTTTGTCACAGCCACCTCATTTGTACGATGTGCTTTGTAGCCTATGGCTCATAACAAAAAAATAGATGGATTGCTTTTGTCATTGTGGCACCAGACTGGTGAGGAAAATACTAACGGATTTGGTAGCTTACAGTGAGTGTATATCAGGAAATTATGGCATTTTCTTTTTATCTTAACAGCACATTTCCTGAGACTCTATGGAGAAAAGCTGCTAGATACCAACTACACTCTCATATTTTAAAAAGAATTGCAAGAAAGTAAAAATAATTCTAAGAGGAGTTGCTAGGTACAATTCTGGTGCATAACTAATGTAAATTTGTCTTCTGTTATAAATGAAATATTTCGTTCTGTAAATTCTGACCCCTGTTTCAACAGGTCTACAATTGATATTCTAAGACACATTTTAGAATCTTCCAATAAAAACTTCTTGGAGTTTGGTAAATCCTGATAATTAAATAAATTCTTGTATTTTAACTAAGACCTTCCTCCCATGCACTGAGTCCTCGGCACTGCAGTACCTTCCTGTCAGGGCTCTCTGGCACTTGCAGAGCTCTTAAAAAATGGATTCCAGCTTGAAGGAAAATTTCTGTTGACTGGTAACTGGTCACCAGCACATGCTGGTGGTATCTTGTCTGAAAAGCAAGCTGAGGCCTGGCTGCTTGCAGGGCTGCCAGCAAGTTAAAAAATAACATTAATTTCTGTGATATTTATTTCTATGTCCAGGATAAGACAAGGGAAAGAGACAGCAGGTTTGAAAAAAACTTCCCTATAAATATTGGCAATTATTTAAAGAAAAAATTCTTATTACCCGGTAAAACCTTGCTGTCATATATGACACTAAACTTTTGAACAAGTGAATTTTCACACTGCATAGAATGATTTAGCACTTTCTTACTTTCTGGGAAAGTTTTTTAGCAAAGCCAGCAGGCTGGGGCTGAGTACTGGCATGATGGATCTTTTTAGAAATAACTGTTAAAAGAAACTGTGTTCTGCAAGTCCAACCCTTTTACAGGGGAACAAGGACAGCAATGTGTGAGCACTGCTGCATGCTGTAGTGTGGTTTTGTGCCTCATGTTGGCGGAAAAAACAAGTTGATGGTGGCACAATTTGTAAAGCAATTACTGCTCCTGGAATTGATAGTCTGGCGCTGCTAACTGGGGTCTAACGGAATCAGGTGTTTGATGGCAGCACTGCCCAAACTAGCACAGACAGCAAATTAAGTGCTGTCCTGAACAGCAAAGAAAATATGACTTTTTTTTGCTCTAAATTAGCAACACTGTAGTTTTTATTTGGACTTCAAAGGCTTACATAGAGACCAAAGCAGTGTGTTGCTCCGTGGTCAGTTTACATTAAAGAAAGAGTAACAATGCTAGATTGAAAAGAAAACAAAAAGTCACTGAATTTGCTCTTGCGTGGAAAAGACCACAAACTCTGGGAGCATTTGCCACTGTGCCGTGTGACCGACCTTCCCCTGCCCATGGATGGTGGATTATCATCAAAGCTATTTGGGCATATGCACATGACCTCACAAAAAATGTGCACTAGCAAAAATATACTTTTTCTCAAGCCAAAAAGGGAATGAATTTTCAAAAAAGAGACCTAAGACTTGCTCTTGTGCTAGTGATTGGATTAGTCATTAGGTAATGACTAATTAGATGAGGCCATCACTTTCTATGTCATATATATACAGTATTTATGGAGAATTTACTTATTCTAATTAACAGAGTAGAAATAGTTTCTTGACAAACTTCATTTTCCTGAAACTAAGAGCCTTGAATTTGTTCCACTTTTGATCTTTCTTTGGTGGCTATGTTTGCTTTACATTAAAATAACTTCTAACATTCCCATTAAGGATAATCCCTCCAGCAGCCACAGTATGACATTTCTATATTAATCTTTTAAGCATTTTAGAAAAGCAAGGTTTCATGTTTTAATAATCACAGTGTTTTTCTCTGAGGAGCTGTAAAAATTTATGGGGCTTTTCTATCCTATTTGACTTCTACATCTTTAGAGTTTGGTGCTAATGGCCCATTCAGCCTGCTTACTCTTTGACTCCTTCTTTATTTCTTTTTCATCTTCTTACAAAAGAAAAATTGCTTCCGTGCCTTATGCTGTTGCTGATTCTGTTCAAGTGGTAAGTAATTTCAATCCAACTGGCTGAAAAACCCCCAGTTCACCCTCATCTCAGAATCACTTGGGGGTCTCCAATGTAGACATGTGCTTACAAATCCTTTAATTCATAATTAAGAACAAAATGTAGCCAGTTGTTTAAAGCAGAAAGAGCAGAAACATCAATATAAGTACACACATTTTTAACAGCTTATCGGCTCATCTTAAAAAAGTACATTTTTCTGCTCTAGTATTTTATTTCATTCTTGCTTTTGTAGCAGAAAAATAAAAGTAATAGATGAACTATGTTTATTATAATTATAAGATGACCATAAAAATGGCTCTCCAGTGCCCCTGGAAGAATTTTTGTCCCATACTACTCATACTTTGTTCTATGCAGAGCCAGGCAAGACATTGCAACTAATGAAAATCCAGCCATGCAATCACAGTAACAAAACAAGCAAATTCCTCACTCTGTCACCGAGGTCTCTCTCACTGCTTATGCCTTCACTTCCTGAAAGCCAAAAAATCTGGGCCCTTTTGGACAAAGTAATTTCCCAAGAAGAGAGAAAACACGCCTGCCTTAAGTCAAGATTGCCTCTGGTGATTTCCATTGCTGAAATCCCTGCAGAAGAGGAGCTGTAGCATCTCAATTAGGCAAGTCTCAAAGCACTTGTGGTTACAGAGAATAAGACAATATTCTCAGTTCCAATGCAAGTGGAAAACACTTAGTGAGATCAATTTCTTGTGAGATGTTTCACTTGATTTGCACAAGCAGCAAACTGCCAGAAACAGGGGCTTACTCCTTACTGAAGCCACCACCTTGGCTGTCCCACAGAGAACCAAGGGGGTCAAAAAGGACTGAGATGATAAAGAACAGAGCAGTCAGCAGCACATCAGAATGTTTGATAATGAAGGAGACAGGACTTTCAGGGGCTGGGAACACCCACCAAGGAAAGTGTAGTAACTACAGAGGAGTGGGAAAATGTAGTTTCTATTGCATATTCAAAACAGTAATTGAAGAGATAAGTGCGAAAAGATCTGCAGCATCCAGAAATTGTCAGAGTTGTCTTGCTACAGGTTCCTCAGTGATCTTATCCTGAGTGTTTCATAACAGATGGAAAGATAGCTGGAATGCATGTTTAAGAATAGACAAGGAAAAAGCAACTCTGTTTTGTACCAGAAGACACAAGCCCTGTTCAAAAACAGCGAGCAAGGGCATGGTGGCAGCTCAGTCACCACCAGCAGCATCAGCTCTGCTCAATGCCCCGGCAGCCAGCAGGCAGATGGGTCTCCCCTCAGCACAGCTCTGTGATTTACTGCACGCACACAAAGCTGGAGTAACTTGAGTGCCTCCTGGATGATTTATAGAGGCGTGGGTTGCTCATCTAAGCAGAGGAGTGGGATGCAGAAATGCTTGTGCTCTAACCAGTTTCCGATGCAGAATCCTGCAGCCCAAGGCATGTCAGGTTGTTTCTCAGCCTCTGTGCAAGTTCCCAAATCCCAAAGCAAAGCCCAAGCCTTTTTAGATGTGCTGTTAAAGGTTTCAGGAGAATGGAAAGAGCTTGCAGAAGGGCCCAGCTGTTCCAGTCCCTTTTCTCCTGTGTATCCAGCTCTCCCCTAATTGAGCCCCTAAGAGCGAGCGAGTACTCGGTATGGCCGAAGGTGCAGTGATCTCCTTCAGGAGCCTCTGGGAGAGCCAGTGCAGCGTATCTGTTGTGCAGGATGCAAAGGGCAGCGTTGCTGTGTTCATTGGTTTCACAACCACACAATTCTGGTCCTTCATCACTCCAGAATCTTCCTTCAGCCCTTATTTGTCTGAGCACTTGGAACAAATATTGACTCCTTTGTTTCTTTATTTGTACAATTATGAGTGCAACATTTCTTGCTCTGCATCCTTTTCCAGAGTTTGTAAAGCCACTGAAAAATGCTACATTTTAACTGACAAGGTAAAGGTATTTTTCAGCAAATAGTGTTGATGATGTCTATTGTTTTACTCTCTATGTCAAGGCTGATCTTCAGTGCACATTTTGGATAAGCAGACTGTTACTTGGCAAATGTTATACCAAGGAGTGGGGTCAGCATTAAGGTTTAGAACATTGAATTTGTCACCAGAAGTTAAGCAAAAATTGAAAATATTTTCCTCTGATTCAGCCCAGAGTCCTGCTAGGGACACTCTCAGCCTGTGAACACCATATGGGTGGTACTAGGTGGCCACTGTGGCGTCTTTTGTGTTCCCAGTCAATGATATCTGCAGTTGCCTGTCCCTGCACCATCCTGTCACCCATCACTGGTTAGAGCAGGCTAAAAGCTGCTGTAAATGATGTGCTGGCCCAAGAGCAATAGAAGAGCACCAGAAATTCCACCTTTAACGGGGTTTCTAGTATGTTGCTTTTTTACTTGCATTGTCCTTAAGCTAAAAGAAGAATACTGCTGGAGATTTGTGCCTCCAAGAGAAACAGAAAGAAAAAAAACAATGCAAATACTAAAAAGAGGGAGCTGCAGAGAGCCCCCATTCCCATGCATAACCTCTGAACTGGTGCTGGAGATCTGCAAGAAAGTGCCACTCAGCCCTCAGTGCTGATACAGACAACAATGAAACTAAAGTGCCCCAAACATTCATAACCAGTCCTCTGTCTGTCCCTGAAAAAAACCCCAATCTCATGTTCTTTGTCCCCTGAACTATAGTCACCTTGCATTACACGGTAGGAAATGACTGGCCAGGCTTTCCATTGCCGCTGGCACTAATCACAGAAGATGAATATGAACTGACCAATGGTGTTTATAACCTTGTTAACAATGTCAGGCAGTGGGCTGGAGTCTCCCTTTCACCCATATCATTCCAGTGGCTTCAGTGCAGTAATTTCAGACTTACCCCAGCACCAGTGAAGTCAGACTCAAACGGAAAAGTGCTTTTAGAAGAGAAAAACCCAACCACACTTTTGAAGAGTAAAAAGAATGAGAAGTATCAGAACCCTGAGTCAGAAGTATCATAAACAGTGAATTTCTTTGCTTTGCAGCTCAGGTGTACCCATGAAAACAGCACAGTGTATACTAGAGTGAGAGGGTCTGGCCTCGGAAGCAGATGCCCTTGCCAGCATTAAGCAAAACATGTTTCCTCCCTGTATGTACACTTGAAAAATAAAGTACAATAAAATAAGCACAGTTCGTATAGGTAACAAACATTAAAATATATCCCTGGTGGTAGAGAAACTTTTATCTTGGGTCACCAGTGCCCTGCTGGCACTGTAACATATTTATTTTTTAGCATTCAGTGACCTTTGATACCAGTAACTACTGAGACTGCCAAGCTGCCCATGGGCTCTTCCATGCCAGTCTTTATCTGCTTTGTATGCTGGGCAGTCTGGAATTGAACTCTGCCTGTTTGTGAAGAGGTGGGCAGGGGAGGGAGCAAACCCTCTGGGGACTCTGCCCTGTCAGTGTGTGCCTGCATGTTCTGTGTGTGCCTGAGTGTGTGACACTGATTCTGAGGCCCCTGATACTCACCTAATGCACACCAATGCCTGTGTGCATATATTCAAGGGCCCTGTAGTTTCTTTCTCTTATACAATATGAAGAGTGGTATTTGCATGGCTGTTGGCTTTAAAAGGCAGCCTTCAGCTGGGCTACAACATATCCAGTATTCTGGTGTCCACTTTGGATGGAAAACAGTCTTTTTGTAGTTCTTGGGATTATCTTCTCTACTACACTAATTTAAAAACACTGCCATGACCTGTCCAAAGCCAGAGTGCTCCCTGGATTTGTACTTTACCCTGGGCAGTGCCAGATTTTGGGGAATTTGCACTGCCCAGTTGCTTTACTACAGTTCCACTTTTTCCAGTTAAATTCCCAGATGAGAGGCACGTGTCACCCCGATCCAGCTGTCCCAGCAACAACAGGACATGGCTCACCTTCATCTGGAACATGTTCTCATTCACTGAGAAAATGCTAAGCTAGGAGGGAGGAAAAGGTGCTTTTTAGTTAGACCTCCACCAACTAAATCAAGCTAAAATTATGTCTGCCCTTTGCTTAAGTGCCACTGCTTGAGAAGCAATCTCATTACATGTGGTAACACGTAAGCTTAAAAACATTCAGTTAAAACCAATCCTTCTGCTGTCCCCTGGTCACCAACTGGCAACAAAGCTCCACATTGACACCACTCTGGCAACCTGTAGAGTTTGCCCTCTATTACATTTTGCTTCCATAAGCACAGCTATTATTGGAACTGCTTACTTGACCATATTGCATGCTTTACCTCCATCTGACAATAATTCATTCTTCCAGCTTGCAACTTTAATTACTTATGCATACTATACACATTGCCTCTCTAAGTACAGACACATGAAGAAAGCAAGAAGATTTTATGTACAGCTGAATTTGGTGGTGGTTTTCCTAGTATTTTTACCTAATGTGAGGAAAGAAGAGATTTTTATGACTTGAAAGTCATCACCAGAAATACTCAGAAATGCAGCATATAAACAAATACTGGCTGGCTCTGTGGGTTATTACAGGAAACACAAAATATACCTCTGTGTTTCTATGGTTCCAAATAAAGAATAGAGAGAAAACTTCACTTAAATATGTATTTATGGATGGATGTGTGTACACATACATATATGTATTTACATGTAAACAAAAAAAAAAACAACCAACCAAAAAACCCCACAAAAACGTGACCATGAAAAAGCTGGTCAAAAACATACACATGGTCTTAATGGTTAATGCTTTCCTATCTGTAACATTAGAAAGACAAGGCTGGAAGACATCCTGGCACCTCAGAAATTCCCAGCCACCACCAGCAAGGTATTGTACATCCCTCACACCCAGGGTCAATATCTGTAGAGCATAGTTTTCAGCTCTCTCCTCTTGTTGGAAAGTTCAAGTATCTTATGATTACATGGAGCATCCTGACAGACTGATACCTGTCTTAACACCTGTGACAAGATGCTGCAACAGACATGATGGTCCAGTAGTGCCCTGTGCAATGTCAGCAGTGCCTTCCCATTGCTGCTGGAAGAATCTTGTCTAGGATCCCATTTTCATTTCTTTCACTGCCTCATACACTGATGGTTCACAGTCATCCACTGACTAACTAATACAGAGATTTGTTTTCTTTTTTTCAAATACTGTAGTCAGTTTTCTTCCTTAAAGAGAATCCACTTTTCTTTATCCTTCTGCATAAAGTTGTGTATAGTTAATAGAGAGACTGACATATCAACACAACAGTCCCTCTTATCCTAAATCAAGAACCCAAAAAGAGGCAGGATAGACCTCCATTCTCAGAGAATCTTTCAGTGCCTGCAGAAGAAGCCCTGGATTAGATTAGCTTGACAAAGATGCTTGATTTTCAATTGTTAATTGTGAAGTGGATCCCAAATATGTGTTTGCTTTTGTATGGAATTGCATCCCATTTCCATTACTTTCACCATCTTGCAGCTCACCAGCCACAATACTCTGATGCTGTTAATGATGGTGCCTCTTGACTCCTTCATCAGAACATTTTCAGAACATTCTCCATCTTAAATGACAATAGATCACTAGAGTGAATATTAAACAAGTTCAATCTTGAATTACTAGAAATCTCTATCCCAATAGCAATCCATTGGCATCTCTCCTTCAGACAACTTCTTACACATTTTACTGCTCTTGTACTAATCCCCGTCTTCTCCATCTTAATGAATAACTTCCCATGTGGCATCATATCAAATGCTTGACTAAAATCCATACAGATTAGATCTACTGCATTTCCCCTTGCTTGGACAATCAGTTATCTCTGCAAAGATAAAGTGTCCAGGACACTCGGAAAAATCAGCATTGTGGTTGCATTTTATCCTGTTTATCTTCTCTTGCTGTCTTTAAAAAAATATATATATTAAACATGTTAAATATATTTTTCTTCAAAACTCTTCTGGAAGTCTGAGGTGGTCTCAAAACCAATGAACTCAGTGTCTTCTTAGAAAACTTTCTAATAATTTAAAAAATAAAAGCATTATATCTACTATTTTCAAATCACGCAAGAACAACCTCCAATGCAAAAATTTATTTCAAATGGTTGCAATCAATCTGGTACTAGCTCCTTTGGAGTTCTGGGATGAAAATTACTAGTCTCCCTCACTTGAAAATGTTAAGATATTTTAGATTTGCTTTCACCTTTATTGTGATAACTTTCATTTTCTTCCCCTCATTCCAACTAACCATGTTGGTTTTGCTCCCTTCTTCAACTCCACTGTTCCTCTTAAAAGCTATGGCAAAACTTCATTTAGATATTGGGTACAAAAGTATTTTTAATCTTTTCCTTGTCCACTCTTCACAGTAGCACCAGTTCTTCTCTTGTTCCCTGTTTATACATGGCTGAAGTTTCATTTTTTGACATCTATTTGAGACTTATTTTCAGCAAATCTCTCTTTACTCTGAACACGTACAGGTAGTGGGTTTGTTCATCACTTGTTTCCCTTACTCTTATTACTCTCCCCCAGCCCAGTGCAGTGATGCTGCTGCACAGACTATATTAACTAGCAGGGTAGACATCGTTTAATGCAGATGTTTTGGAGATAGGTACAGAGTGAACATATTTGCAATGAAATTCACAGGCCAACAGAAATCAAAGATCTTGTTGTAATGGAAGGAGTGTTTTTATCTGATTAGAGTTGCAAAACCCCTTCCCTCAGCCCTGCCTATGCCAGAACATCTCGCAAAACGCTTCAGCTTCTAGCAAAAAAAACAGTGCAAGTTTCTTCTCTTCCAAGGAAATGAAAATTTCTATCAGAATGAACAGAGGCAGAAGTGGACAAAATAGTACCTTGTATAAGCACTAAACCACTAACCTAATTTTTCAAACTGCTACCTTCTGTTGTGTTTGGGGTTTTTTGGTTTTGGTTTGGTTTGGTTGTTTTGTTTGGTGTTATTGGGTTCTAAGCTCAGGATTTTGAGCAGAACCCTCACAAGGCAAAACAGTGCAGAGCTGAGGGAACCTGACACCAGCCACAGCATAAAACTAGCTCTGAAGTGGGGACCTTTGTGGCAATTTTTGATACTAAGGATTCAGGTTAAATTTACTGTTTCTGATTTTCCTTCATTACAAATATATTTCCAAAACCATTTTCTTTCCCTTTTCAGATGTGGAAAAATTACTTCTCAAATTTGTGTTCTATCAAGGTTGAATTAGTAAAACCAGAAACAGATATGAGAAATTAAGATGTAATTACACAAAGGTCAAAATGTAATGCTCTGTGCATCATCCACCGACTGCAGTCACAAGACCAGAAGTAGCAGAGTGGGGAAACCAACTAATCCAGTGAATGATGAAGGAGCTTTACTGAGGGTGTACACTCAAGCACACTTGCAGCTAAGAGAGAAAAGATTTTCTAAACACATCTTAGCATAAAATTGGAATCTCCTCCATGGGCAGTTCTGAGTCTGTCAGACAAGACCTTCCAAACACATATGCCTGACTGTAGAGGAATATTTCTATGGAAGGGACAGTGAAATAACTTTCTCATTTCATAAGCTATCCCCAGCTGTTCTGATACTATTCAAGCACAGTTTCCTGGGTCATTGCAATGCCTCTTTCAGTTCCAGACCGACATTCTGGCCCTCAGGAGTTTTTGTGGAGCTGTCAGGACTACCCCACTGCAGAGACAATGAGTGCAAACCTCTGCTAGGAAACTTTGTCTCAATTTATTTTTAGAGGTGAATCATTATCTATTCTTGAGGAGCAGTCTGGTTACCCCTTGTTTTAATCTTGCTTTCAGACATAAGCCCTAAACTGGCATTCTCTGCCCTGTATATTTTGCTTAGTTCCTTGAATTGACGTTTTTTGCTTTTCATGTGAGCTGTTCTGCCCAGCTTTACCCATCGGTTCACTACTGTAAACAACTGTTTGCCTGCTAGATGGCACTGGCCATCCACCAGCGCTGGGACTGAAGGCAGGTGGCACTGAAGAGCCGTAAGGGCACATGGCCACCCTTTGGTCGTTATTCTGTTTACTCTCTGCAATGGCATTTTCTTTGCTCAGATTACTTCACTCCTCACCCACAGCACTCGCTTGCCACTACAATAATTCTACCCATGTCCCCTTCCTGTTCTAGGATGAGCATAAACTTGCTGTTAGCACTGCTACAAAGGGCTGGAGCTGCTTCTGAACCCATCAGTTTGCTGAAAACTGAAATGAAACCAAAGCCCTGCAGTTCCTCTGGGTTTCAGTCACTGACTTGAGTCTAAGTATTTTGCAAACAATAACTTATTGGGAGGGGGGATACAATTAATTAAACTTGTCTGCTTGAAAACAGCATTGCCGAGCTACTGTGAATAGACGCTAAGGACTAAGATACAAGAATGGTGTGAAATCTGCTTGTTCTTTGGATTCTGTTCTAAATTCTTTGTATATTGTTAGGGCAAAAATCTGTTTGTCATAGCTACCTTGGAGGTGTTGCATTCAATGTGCCCATCAACACACCAAGGAGGAAGTTGAAGCTTTCAACTGTGTTTGCAGAGCACCCAGCACAATTCACTGCTGCCATCCTCGCCATGCTCTTTTCAGTAAAGTGCTAAAAAACTCACAGTCAAACAAAACTAGAAAACAAAGTTAATGACAAGTGTCCAGCTGGAAATAGAAGAGCCTCTTTCTTAAAGTATTCACAAGCCCAAACCATCCTCCAGAACATGCCCATTGTGCCACAGTATCTGCAAGTAGAGTGCCACCATCACCCTTCTAATCCAGGTTTTCATCTGAGCATGCTGCTCTCTGCACCTGAGCAACCCGTTTGCTTTTCACACACAGGGGCACGTTTTACCAGTGCCAGATGTGCCCACAGTGGGTGTGATTTCTCAGAACTTGAGGGTGTACCCTCTGTTTGGATGGCAAATTCCCTGGCTGTGGTTGCTTGGAGACATTACAGGTATCATGGTATCTGCCTTGCGTGCCTGTAGATGTTTTCCAGGTAGGTGTGGCCATACTTCAACTTGGCTCATCAGATTCCCCACAGATGTCCCTGGTTCTAGTGACAGTGCCAGGTCGAACTTTCTCATTAGTTCTTTTCCAGCCTTATAATTATCACCTATATATGAAGCTGAATGCAGTACTATATCATACCTTATCATTTCCAGGTGCCAGACACCTAATTTCTATCTTTTTTTTTTTTTTTGTCTCCTCTCTACTAAAAATGTGTCCATCTCTCCATTTCCTGAGGGATGCTACAAACTGATTGTTCCCAAACCTAGAGAAGCTCCAAATACAAGTAAAGCATTTTAGACTAAACCTTGTGGTCACATTTTAGGATGTTTCTGTCCATCTTCCCAACCTTCTTTCTCCCCTTCACTCTCAAAAGTTAACACCTGCCTAGCAAAGTTGGCAGACAGGCTGAAATGCTTGTGCCTCAAGCCATTCCTGTGAAAAACCTGGCACCTTTGTTCAAATGTCTGATGAAAGCAGGTTTGAACAAAGATGTTGGTTTGTGAACTGGCAGGGGGACATAGATTGTGCTGGGGTGGAAAACTTGAGCGGAAGGAAGGAAGATGAGGGCAGATGGTGGCATTGTTGAGGCCTTGAAATGCCACACAAAGTTTCACAAAAGTGGTTTTTTCTAAACCCAAATGTCTAAACTTACCTGAAAAAATATCTATGATGCATTTAGCCCCTGTTTAGATAGTGCAAGGACTTCTGTGTATTTGCCTACCAATTCCTCTGGCACAGCATGAATGGCGTGAAACACCTCCCTGGCTATTTGCAAGGCCACTTAGCTTTAAAATACAGCTCAGAGCAGCACCACCGATCTTAAATTAACTTTCCTGGTGGGGGAAGAGTCTTGAATTGATCCTTATCTACTTCACTGGGTCTTGTGCTGACAGTCAGGTTTGCTGTTCTCACCACTGTTAGTGTTCTGCTCTTTATTGGGTGTACTGTGAACAAACCACCAGTCCAGACCCTTCTGATATGGCTGTTGTGATTTGCCTTATCTTTATTTGCTCCTCAAGCCACTTTGGTAAAGCTGAAGAAACCATGTCCTGCAAAAACTTTGAACTCTGGATGAGCAACTAGAAAATATCTTTATTATCAGGGATGGAGAGCTTAGACTGCAGCTGGGATCCAGCTGAAAGGCATGCAGACTGCAGGGATCTGCACAGGAAGTGGCTGAGAGAGTCACTGGCATTGTGGCTATTAGGGAATTATTAGACATGTGTGAAACGTAGGCTTAGCTTCACTAATGAATCGCCTTGCTGAGGCTACAGAGAATTTTGGTTATGGGTGGCTGTGAGGGCACAAAAGGAAAGGAAATATCATCTCATACTTGGAGCTAATACAATGATTCCTACATGAGATAGTGGAAGTACTCCTGTGCACGATTACAATAAAAATGTTTATGTGCATTTCTCCTGTTATTATAGATTAATTAGCTATGGAAAGGAGAGAGTGTTACAAAGGGGTAATTCAGATTTCTGCACAGTTGTACCTTGTGGCAATGGTCAGTAAGATTAAGATGTAATATGTTAAGTGAACTTAACATTCTACAAAGTAATAGGTTGAGTTTGCAGGCTGGGCACACTCTTAGAGTAAGCATCTGAGTAGCCCTTCTTACTCTGTGTGATTACTGATGTGCTTTAAGTTAAGCATGCATGGAAATCTTGCAGGACCAGGGACAAATAACACAAATAACTTTTCCCTCCAATATATTCCTGATAGGTAAATAACTGAAAAAGAAATGCACAAAACAAAACTTCAGATTCTGTGGGTGCAAAGGCCATGTCTGTACCTGTGCCCTGAATGATGCAAAATGCAGTGACAGTCCTTAACACAGAGATATGAGTGACAAAAAGCTAATATGCAAATAGTGTTATGCGCGATGTTTCCTAAATTTGCGTGTAAAACTCATTTCAGATTCCAACACACGTACAAGCTATAATCTATAGAATTTCTCTTAACACACACTTGAGAGCTCATCGGTGAGGGAGAAATTATCTTAATAAATGCCTTTTTCATTGCTCAAAACCTGGGAGGGAGCAGCAGTATTTGGGTTGCCGGGAGGCAGTGGTCAGGCTCCGGGCTGGGTTTCGGGGTGTGGGTGGCAGGGAAGGGGGGGCGGCTCGGGGTGGGGGAAGCCCAGGTCCCTCGGTGGGAATTACTCAGATCCCTGTCCCTTTCCCAGCCCCGTCGCGGCAACATTTATTGCAAAAGCAGGAAATTGCTTATTACTAAACTAGCTGGCAAGGGAGCGGAGCCGATGCTATTCCACACTGGCACAGCACTTGCTTAGCTGCTGCTTTTCCGTCTCTCCTTGTTCCGCTCTTTCTTCTTCTTCTTTCCCCTCTTTCTCTCCTGTCTCCCTCGCTCTCTCCTCTTCTTTTTTTCATTTTGGCTTCTATTCAAATGTGGGTCAGGGGTGAGCGGCTCCCAACGTCACAAGCTTGCAAGATGGCGCTGGGAGGAAGGCTGTGAGATGAGGAACAGGCTGGTATAAACCGAGAGGACAGGAGAGGGAGAGGAGGAGAGGGGAAGGGGAAGAAAAGCTGCTGCTCCAGATGCAATAAGAAGGTAACGCGGCGCGGGGCGGGGGCGCGGGTCCCGCGGGGCGGCTGGGCGCTGCCGGGCTCCGCGGTGCAGCCCAGCCCCGCTCCCCCGCTCTTTATTTGCAGCCCCGGTGATTTGCCCATCTGCACGGGTCCGCTCGGGAGAGTCGCCGGGGTGGCGGGGGTGTCCCCTTGTTCCCTGCCCTGCATCAACCGTGCCCGGCACCGGCGGTACTTCCATTGAAAAACCCGAGGTGGTTTCTTTGCTCTTGCCCCCCTCCCTCCGTGCCCCGGGCCCCCTCCCCTCGCTCTCCGGGCGCGCTGCCCCGTTGCTTTGGGGGCCGGGGCGTGCATCGGTGTGCTGGCCACCGTGCCTGTCTGGAGCTTGCAAATGTTGGTTATTTGGTTGAAGCGGCTGGAAACTTTCCCCTCCTCCCGTGCCATTTGTGTGTGTGCGCACGGGTGTGCGCTGCCCCTTCCCCGGCGGCAGTGGGGTCGGGGCGGGGGGCCGCAGCTGCTGCCCGCCGGGGCCGGCCGGCGTGGGGCTGACCGGCGGGGCGCGCAGGCAGCCCCGGAGCAGCCGCCTGCTCCCCATCCCCACTCGTCCCTTCAAGTGAGCCGTATTGTGTTTTATTTGATTTTATTTTTTCCCCGAAAGGAGGGAGCGGAGCCCCGGGGTGCCGGGGGGCGTGTTTGTGCCGGGGATCTGGCCGCATTGTGGAGGAGAGGGCAGGAAAGGGGCTCCCGGGACTTGCATCGCCTCCTTCCCGCCCCCCGCGGTCCATCCGCCGGGCTGCGAGGCGACGAGCCAGGCCGGCATCCCCCAAACCCAGCGCCGGCCCCAGCCCCACCGAGCACCCCCTGCCCTACCGGGACCGCGGTGAACTTTTGCCCTGGCTCCCCCCTTCCCCGCCGCCCCCCTCGGCCGCTCGGGATCGCGGAGGCAAGGACCCGCCGGCTCCGCTCGCTCTGCCGGTCGCTGCGGGTCTCTGGCTTTTGTTACGGCCCCATCTCGGACGCAATGGACGGAGCAGGATCGCGCACCCTCCCGCGGCCAGGGGCTCCCCGGACCCTGCCCGCCGGCTTTGTGCCCCGCAGGAAATGCACGTTCCCCGGCCGCGCTAGCCAGCGTAGAGCTGTCCACCCGGTTTAAAAAAGAAAAAAAAAAAGAAAAAAAAAATTTACGTCCAGGCTGACAATATTATTGCCGAGGCGCTCGACATCGCAATTGAGGGAACCGAGAGGGCTGGTCGCTGCCCGCGGCTGCCCGGTCCCGGGAGCACGGCGCCGCGGAGCCGGACCGGGCTCTGCATCTCGCGGCGCGCCGGTGTCGGTGCCAGCTCGGCGGCGGGGGGAGCCAGGTTTTTGTGCTTTTCTGGTTGCATTTAAAAGCAAAGCAAAGCCGGCGGGGGAAGTGGGGGCGGGGGAGGCTGCGTGCCGGCCCCTTGCGCGGTGCGCGGCCCGGGGAGCCCCGCGGTGCCTGNTCGGCGCGCCCCCCGTTATCGGGGCCGCCAGCCGCGCTCCTCCCGGGGGCTCCGCGGTCGCCGGACACCGCGCCCGGCCCCGCCGCCGCCCAGGGAACGCGTATGTACACACGAGGTCTGGGCAGTCGAATCTTTCTGCTGCGAAATCCGCAACCTTTGAGAACTCGGGAGGCCTGGGCGCTTCCAGAGACGGGTAACTTGGCGTTAGAATCTGCGACTGGGGCGGGGGTTTATACACCTTTACACAGAATTAATGGATTATATATGGAACGCAGTGTTTTAGCAGACGGTTACCGAAATCACTCAGGGTGTTTCTTAGCTGTTAGAATAACTCTGAGAGGGCAGCCAGAAACCAGTTAAGAGCATCAGCATTACATTCTCCTAATGAACTGTTCTTTGACCAAAACTGGTTTAAATTTGTTGCGGAATGCTGTTTATATTTGAATAGCTCCCATGTTTTTCCAGAAATTAAGGGGAAAACAATATGCAATAGTCACTTTCATTGGAAAATGTCAGAACTATGAGCAGATGTTTGCTATGCTTGATAAATACAGTGTATAAACAACTAATATTTCAAGATGACTTATTGCTATTTTTTATTACTCAGAACTATTGTATATACTACAGTGGCTCTGGAGAGAAATCTGTAAATGACTCCTTAGGATTTCACAGCAAATCTACATGGGGAAAATGACATATGGAAAGAAAATTGACTTATTTCCACAACTGCAAATGGCCTCCTTTTTGCGCCTTTTCATTAGCAATCTAATCCTAAAAGCATTAGGAGCAATTATTTGCAGTGGTGCCTGACATTCTAGGTCTAATTATTTAAATCAGTTTAACTTTTGATGGTTGACCCATTAGGTCAAATCTGTGTGCCCTTTGTTATATTTATTTAAAAAAAAAAAAAAAAACGAGGAGGGGAGGGGGGTCTTCAAACTTGCCACCTGCTACTGACGTATCATTTTAGCTCTGGAGGAGATCAGCATTAAGAATAAGCAACCTCTTACATTTGTTACTTTCCATTCTAACATGGATAAGGACACCCCGTGTAAGTGCCTTGTTCTTTGACATCTAAAATCCATTGCTTAATCACGACAGACTTGTGTGGCCGCAGAACTGTAAGCAGGAGGAATGGGAGAGTATGAGGATATGGCAGGTTTTCCTTATGTCATGCTTCCTAATCTACGTGAAATGCAGATGAGACACACACATAAAAGGGATGATTTTTCAGTATTTGGGGGGAGAAGCTGCTTCCAAGGATCTGGGAGAGCTCTAAATCTTTAATGCATAAGGAAATAGCTCATGTTAGTATTCACATATGTTTCTGGGTGGAATGACTTATGGATGTGTAGATAGTAATAAGTATTGCAAGATGCTTGAAGCACTTGGTATCACGTGATGCGCTGTAGTGTCAGTGCTGAATTGTTTGGCAGAAGCCGATGTGTGACAAGGGTGGGGGAGAGAGGAGAGAAAGAGAAGGTGAGAGGCCTTGTTCCAGAAGGGTACATGTTCAATTTATTTTGATTGTTAAAATAACTATAAAACAACATAATGCTAAGCAGTTTGGCTGTGTAATGGATTTAAACTCTCTAAAACAGCCACCACAGCTCAAAATTGGTGGTCACAGCATGAAATTTGAAGTTGTGAAGAGCAAATCTTGCAATGAGAGTTGTCATATTCTAGCATCTTTACAACCCATAGTAATTAAGAGCTGCCAAACATAAACTGTATGTTGTGCATTCCTCTGACCTTGCAGAAAATAGTATGTGGCTATTCTTTGAGCTCCTGCTGCCTTCTTTGATGATAGATGTAGGGAAATGGGATGATGTTTGAAAACCGAGGTGCGTTTGCCTTCCTATCAGAACTCTTTGTGCTGACGGCAGCAGTTAACCCTGTCATCCAGTCTGACGAACATATCGCAGCTTGACAGCCAGAGGTATTGGTAGGAAGAGGTTGCCATGTTTTCTCTGCAGAAAGCCAAGTTTCCCTACCCTAACCAAATCTGAGTGATAAAGTGTATGAACAACAGTGCAGCTTCTGCCAACAGCCAGGGAAGAACATTGCCAAAAACCAGCATTTCAGTGCTGCAGCAAATGTGGTGTTGGAGTGAAAGAAAGCAGAATCACATTTGTGACATAGCCATTATATTGGCTGTATTGTGACAGGCGAAGCTCAATGGGAAGGGACCATTTCAGCATCAGCAGACATGCCTTCCCTGCTGGGTTGGAGAAAAATTAACAGGGCTCAGCTGTGGCATTGCAACAACAGAGTGTCGACCCAACCATAAGCAGGAGAATATATTTAAAAAAAGATAAAGATGACTTCTTTGGTTCAATGTGGATTGAAGACCAGTGACTGAGCCATTAGGCCTTCTTATATTGGTTTTTGTCTTGCTGTACTATCGGGAGCAAGGACAATGCATTGCAATAGGGATTTCACTCTGCTGTGCTGTAGCTCATTGGCAAAGAAACTGCATTGGTTTGTTCAGGTCTCTCGCAATCAGCAGTGACAGTATTCTTACTTCTGTCAAAGGCAGCAGGAAAATGTTAAAAAGATGTTCCTGAGACTGGTATTTTCTTGTTCAGTTAACATCTCCAGGTTCCAATAGGATGCTAGTTTTAAGCTGGGTTTCTTTCCTTGAAGCATACGTGTATTGTGCTAGCTGTCCAAACTTGTAAGTTACTCACGCTTGTTTGTAATTCCTGGAAAGAAAATTCACCCTCCAGTGCTGGCTCCCACAAAACAAGGAAGAAATGAAACAGTGAGGTCAATCCTGAATTTTAAGCTGATACAAAATGAGTTGGTACAATAGCTGCAAAGGAGGAAGCTACAAGACAGCAATAGCTGTACCTGCTGTAAGTGACAGGTGGGAGAAATTCTGTTCTTTTTCATCTGTGTTTGGATGACGGCCCAGTGCTGGCCACAAACTGCAATCCAGGATTAATCCTCACATAGTGTTTTCTTTCTATGTATCAGATTTCTCATTTTGTTAATAAGCACAGCCTAGCATGCACTTCAAGTCAGCTGTTCTGGAGTGGGAGCAACAGGGTTTTGCGTTATTGAAATGATGGCTCTCATGCTTTCCTAGAGCCTGTATTGTTTGACCAGGGCAGGGCGGGGGCTGATCCTTGTAATCACAAATCCTAAACAGGGATTCTAGTTACTGATTTTACTTAATGGAAAGGGGTGGGGAATGTAGTTTATCCAGGATTACATATGTATTATATCACATTTTTGGATGTGCACCCTGCGGATTTGAAGGGGCTAAAGAGTGATCTTTTAAACTGAAAATCTCAAGCAGACATTTGGAAATGGACCTATTGTAGGAAGCTTCCTTCACTTACTCCTTCTAATGGAGAAAAGAAAAACTGAGCTGTCCTGCAGAAAGTGTCAGAAGACATGCACTGACAGCTAAGCTGGGAGAAGAAGGGTCTGAGTCTTTAGCTGGCAGTAAGAAGAGTTTAAAGAAGTGGAAGGATTGGTTTCCTGCTCAAAACAGTCATCAAGGAACCTTCCCAGTAAAAGCATCCCTGAAAACAGGGCAAACTTCTTGCTTCTGTTGCTAGGTGTTCTGAGAGATCTGTGCAGGAGCTGGGAACAACCCTCTCTTGTTCTTCCAGCTTTAGATATTGGATGGAAAAACGTGTCAGTGTTGTCCTTGCCTAGTTCTGGATGGGAGGTAGGAAACATTTCATGTCAGTATGCTGGCCTGAGGCATTTGCTGTCCTTCAGTCCCCTGGGTAAAGGAAGAGGGGATGGCTTTCCATAATATATGAGTTTGCCCTATCCACTCCCTTCCCCCACTGAACCAAACACTGTGCAAGATAAAATTGTCTTCAAAACAGTCCTTTGCCATGAGTGTAAAAAGAGATACACGATGGAGTGACTGGGGAGAGGCCTCCTGGTAAACAACCTGACTGCTCTTCATGCTGGGCTAGTCCCATTCATTCCTGGACCCGTTTAAGATGACAGGGGTGTACAGCAGATTCCTTCCCCTAAATGTGTGCTCATTTCCTGTTGTATAAAGAGCCATTCAGTGAGGGGATTCAGTTTTCTAGGAGTCACATAAAGACACTGCCATGTAGGACTGCACTTACTGCATTTCCATCTGCTGTCAAGATGCCACCAGCCAGTTTGACAGTTTGGAAATCTTTTCTCTTGTTCGATAAAGAACAGAATAGAGTAATTTGCATTGCCAGTTTTAACTGAGAATTGAAATCAGCCAATAAGAAACTTTTTTATTTTAAAACTTGCTTGTTTGTCTATGTGGTAGTTACTCTCCAGCAGAAAGACTGGATCTTACTGGTCTGTAGCTATTAAAACATGTTGATGTGCAACTAAAATAACTTTAAAGTAAATTTCATGTTAAGCAGGAGGACGGAGTTAACACATTCAGGCTATGATTCAACATGCAGATCAGAAACAAAGTTAATTTACTATGTTATTGTTTCTGAGAAGTTACTCAAGAAACTTCTTATATAGCATTAAATTCAATGAAATGTTAAACCTGGAGATTTTGAAGTGCTAAATAAAAATATTTGTAAAATACTTTCTTATCAAAATACTTTCTGATTAAAATACTTTCTGATGACCTCCTGAGGTCCCTTCCTGTGTGACTTATTCTGTGATTTTTATTCAGCTCCAATTTAAATGCAAAGCAAAGGAAGTGTTCTTTGAGCAAAAGTGAACTGGTTATTTTCAATTTTTGTTGCTCTTTTATGAGTTTGGAACTAGCAGATACTAGTTTCTAACACCTAGTTTTCATTTGGAGGGAAGTCAGCTTTCCTGCCCTTCTGTCCCTCCTCAAACCTCAGTTGCTTTCTGCAGTCTGAAAGAAGTGGTTATTGAACTAAACTGAAAAAGCAGCCCCTCTGTCCCTTTGCAAAAGGCTCCTGGTACGAAGGGTTAATTAACTGACCAGAATGGATGTAGCAGTAAAGTAGTGGCTTTTTCTGTGGAGGGACCAATTTTCCTCAAAACTTCACTAGGAAAGACATACAATTGAAGAATGCTTTTCTAAAACAAGACCTGTTTAAAAGAAGGTTTGAAATTATGACAGTGTATAGTGAGACTTAAATTTGTGCTGTTTTTATTTAATGTTGTTCCCCCTGTCCCTGGAAGGGTGAGGTGCTTTGTTATTCCTAGTTTCTGTTTACCCTTATAAAGTATCCAGAACAGTCCTCATGTGGAACTTTTTGCATCAAACTCCTCAAATCCTTGAAAAAAGCTCTTTGTTCTTTTCTAGGCAGCTCAAATGTTCTTTGATAATCTGATATTAGTGACATGATTATGCCCAGTCTTCAACAAAAAACATGGATGTCCTTCTAGCCAGGGAAAATACCTACCAAAGTTGTAGATGGCAAGGAATCCACTAAAAATTATAAATTTGTGTGCACAGCTATGAAGTGTACCTAGCCAGAACCATAGTACCAGAATGCTCAATAACGGTAATTTTGGCATGAGAGCGAGAGTTATCTTGAAATTCTTCAGATGTCAGCAGAGTGCCATTTGGCTGTTTTTTAAAAGTAATGTAAATTATGACTTGAAAAGTTTTACCCAGAAAACTTGGTTATAAGCACTTGCTTTTATGAATTGATGCAGTGGTTGAATATTTACCCACATTTAATTCTTCTGGGTGAGCTTGTGGTCCAAGGAACTCTGCTTCCATCCCTGATTTAAACTTTCCATGCTATGGTCATGAAGGAAGTTAAGCAAGTTCAGTTTTCTTCATCTTTAAAGTATGGAGAATACAATGTCCTTGGTTTGTTTTGTGTATTTATCTTATAAATGCTCATCATATTTAAAAGTTTGCATAATTGGACCCTGACCTTAGCAACAGCCTGTAAATGCTGTCATCATACACATAATTCTAATAAAGCTTCAAAATGGTAAAGTTGCCAAAGGCCTAATGCTTTAGGATTATGCAAAACCCATGATGGGGGAGGGAGGCTAGAGAAGAAGTCTCTCTAGTCCTTCAGAAATGGTACATTTCTTAGTCTCCACTGTACCTCATCAAGCAGCACAAGTTTAAGGCTTTTAAAATTGTAATGAAAATTGAAACGCACCAGCTATAAAAATTACTCTCTTTTTGCTACAGCACTGGAAGTATTAATTAGACTATATTTCCCTGCAGTGAGCACTGGGAGTTTTTGGAAAGTCTGTTCTGCACTGTCAGTCTCTTCCTGAAAATAAGTAAATGCCTCTAAATAATCCCCTTCAGGATGCACCAAGCAGAGCTTGTATTTTTGTGTCTTCCCTCCCCGCGTTGTGTGGTGCAATGCCAGCGCACGGCGTGACGCAACAGTCTTGGAAATTCTTGGAAAAGCACTTCCGTTTGCTCTAGGTAGAAATTGTGTTGGCAGCAAAACTGACTCTGCTGTTTACAAGCTGGCAGCATTCTCAAATGAACTCCAAGAAAAGCAGTTTAATGTATGCGGTTCTGCGTATCCATCCAAAGGCAGAGGTGTTTGAGACTGTTGGCCTGTTATTATGGGTGGTGCCTTGGAGAAGGAATGTCTTGAGTATTTGCCCAAGTGTGGACCTCTTTTTAGCAGCTGTAGTCAGCTGGTTTATTCCAGTCAGGCTGGGTCTCCCAGTTTCTGGTTGCTGCTTGTAATGTGATGGGGTTAATTGTTGTATTGATATTCCTCAAGTGAGGGAAAATGTGACCTAAGTGTGGACAGAGGACCATCAGCTTCATTCTGACAACCTCTATTTTGATGGCTAAATCAGAGTTAAGTATGAGAATTTGTTTGCCACTGATAGGTTGTTTGAATCTGGAAAAATAATTTCATGTGTCTGTTACCTCTTCACCTCTGCCTGTGTAAGGCCATGGTATTTTGAAGATGGGCTGAATTTCCATTAGCATTTAATGAACAGAAAATAACAATAGTAGCTGCTATTGTCTAATATTTCACCCTGTTAGTTGTGCAAGAGGATTTCAAGCTGAATGCCATACTAATAATTCAGAGTCTTGTAAGTGGAACCAAATGCAGAGAAAAGTAGTACTTTTGATAGAGCTGTAGTACTTGAAATCATGCATGGAGGTGTAACTAACCATAGAGGACAGTCATGGAAGGAAAATATATTTTAAGGGTCCTGCGGAAACGCTGATCATTGGAGTATGGAATTAAAATATTTGCCTATCCAGAAAAGACATCTTTTCAACTCAAAGATCTTAAAATGCTTTCATAATTAGTAATCTGTGACTTACAGTTGTGTCTCTGGCATATTCATGTAACATTTTCTGAGATGTTCATATGGCTTTCTGAAAGCTGCAGCAGGCTTCTTCCTTAATGGAACAGAAGCCATGGACATAGCCCAACAAACCAGCTTCCACTCCTATTAGATGCAAATGACTGATTAAGCATCTCAGTTTCTCTGTTTCACTTGTAATAAATAAAACCTCCCTCTCCTTTCCAAATTTTGAGAGTTCATATGAAGTGGGACCTGGGCTACATGACACCAACTGTTCCATTTCAAAAGACTTATCAGTTTTCAAACTAATGCCCAGAGCATCTAATACCATATGCCAGAGGCCTGGGATGTTCCCTGTCCTTTAACTGGTTGGACAAGAAAGGGGGAAAGGAGTCCAGGTGAGTTCAAGCAAGTTTCCATGTGCAGCTATGCTGCCATTATTCAGAACATTTGCCTATTTGTGCTTGCTTCCTCTATGGTTACAGATGGACTCCTGTTACCTCTGTGTTTATCTAAAACAGCTTGGGTTGTACCCTCACCAAAAACTGAAAAACCCAAAGCACCTTCCCTAAAACTTCCTGGAGCAAAAGCAAAGCACATCCCCTTTTGAGGCGGAGGGGAAGCCACTGCATTTCAATGGCTTTGACCATCAAAAGTGGTGAGTGGGAGGGTATCTGACAGCGTTAGTGCTGTAGATTGACTGGCTGGGGTCACATTTTTGTAAGTGAGAAGGTAGCAGCTGTCCTTTGAGGCATGCAGGATGCAGCATTTCAGGGGAACCTGCTATTTTTTTTTCCCATAAGAACTGCTCCATGCTGTGCCAGGCTGCTGTCCCCTGCCTCCTCTGTGTCTTGGCAGGGGGAAAGGAGCTGGGTACCCATCACACTTCAGAAGGAATGCTTCTGATGGCACAGAGAAAACAAATCTGCCCCTGCTAAACTTACACATTACTGGAGACTAACCAGTCAAGTTTGTTGCTTTAATTTTAAATTCCCTGTTTTGTAAATCTTCAGGGAAGGAAGGATGGCAGCATCTCAGATGAAGTCAGTGTAATACCAGGGTGTGGGATTTCTGTAATTCAGTGCCTGTTGTACTGTATTTTAAGAAAATGCTTGAAATAGAGAAGTGGAAAGATAATATGAGCATGGTGGTTTTGTAATAAAATAAAAATATGAACAGTGCAAACTGGTTGTTGGTCAGATCACAGTCTTCAGGGGAAAATGTCTTTAATAGATGTCATTGTAAGGCTAACACTGCGCTTGGCACCAAAAATTAGATTTAATGCTATAAATGGAGATAAAGCCCATTGCAGCTGACAATATACTTCCAGACCATGTCCCCAGCTAAAGAGCTTGCAATGCAAGGCCCAAATAGGTGCTATATAGATAACTGGCTGGGAGGGTCAGATTCTGCAAATGCTTACTCAGGCACTTTGCTTGAACTCAGTGTGACTGCTAGAGTAAGAGCTTGCACAATCCAGCCCTAGGAGTGGGGCTGGAGCCTTAAAGCTGTTGGGTAAAACATAACTGCTTGGGGGGTTTATTTATCTTCCAAGTACCTGGTGAGGCAGGCTCTAAGTAAAAGCCCGCTTCCGACCCTGACTTGCATGCCTGTTTATTTGCTGTAATCACCTGTAACCTAAAATTGCAAAACTCCTGTGGATACACTAATGATGCCTTTGTAAAGTTCCTCTAGCAAAAATTCAACTGGATTTTAAAAGCACATGCTTCTTTAAAACACTTAGCTATAAAGTTCAGGCCCACCAGCCTGGTAGGCTGAGAACATTTTGAAAAAGGTCAGAGGGCCACACTGAATGCTATGGGTCCAATTTCCCAGGCTGATTGTTGCCTGCACTCTTTGAAGGGAGTGGAGCACCTGCAAATCCCCTTCTGGGGATTCCCTTAAAATGTGGGGAAGCCTCCAACAGGTGTGTGGAGCTGGCATGGTGGGAGAGGTGTGGCTGGGACATGTCTGAACCTGCACTGAGGCTGGAGGAGGGAATCAAAGAGGCTGTAAGTGGTAGCTGTTTTCAGCTCCTCTCATTCCCCTGAATGCAGGGAAGGGATGCTAAGCTTCACCAGACGGAATTCAGAAGCTGTTCTCCGCGGTTCTGCAGCCTGCTAGGAAGCAGCAGTGGGCAAGGGAGTTGCAGCTGCTTGTCCCCCCCTCTGAGAGGCAGTGGGTTGGCTGCCGGGGCAGATGCTGACTAATTGTATCAGGAAAGAAGTGGGAGGCGATATAGCTGATTCAGATCCCTGCTTTAAAAAGCCAGAGCCTGGCTGAGTGAATGCCTGATTAATGTATTTTCTTCTCAGATTCATTTGCTTTGAGGTCACAGTTCAGAGGCTCGAGAGAAAACAGGCAAGACATTACGAGTCTCGCTGGATGTGTCACACACTCACTGCCTAAGTGCTCTCCGCGCAAAAGGCTCTGACACAGGGAAGTCCCAGATAGACTGTGGTGTCAGAGAAGGCTCTGGCTGGCACGTCTGCTTGGGTAGGGGTTTGAATCTTTATTTTTCTTAGGAGGCGGTTCCCTGGCTGGTATTAAGAAGTTATTCCTTCTGATGGGTCTTTGGATCTTCTTCATAAGATCTTTCTGGCTTATTTTAAACTTAAGGTTAACAAGGCATTTCTTTTGATTTCATAGAAAAGAGTGTAAGCACTTCATCTGAGTAGGAAAGAAAAGCACAGTTATTCATAGTAAGTCAGTCTCTACAGTGAATAACTGTAAAAAAAAGTCCAACTGGAAGAGTTCATCAATACTACTGAGGACAACAGACTTTTAAATTCTGTTCAACCCGAGAAGTCATAGAGAAAAATATGTTTTCTCCATCCTGCTTCTTGACAGCGAATTTGTCAGAAAGAAATCAACCTCCTTCCCAATCTAGATTTTAGAGCGTATTTACTCTTCAAGAACAAGTCAGCACAGTAATCCTGTTTCACGTTAACAGTTATGAAATATGGTGTTAACATTTTAGCCCTATACTGGCAGGAAATGGGATTTAAGATTTTTTTTTCTTTGAGTATAAAAGAGTTCAGGAGCAGGATTTAAAAATAAAAGATCCTTACAATCCTCTCTCTGAGTCAATTTTCATAGCTTAATCTTTCATCTCATTTGGCTTATGATTTTAACTATGATAGTCTTTAAATGCAAGTTGACACTTCAGATCCCTGTGCTGGCTTCAACTCCTAGTCCATAGTGTCTGCTTATTGCAATTTATGCTTTGGTTATCTAACCTGTGAGATTCTTTTCTTCTTCCCCATTTGTGCACATACTTGCTTTTTCCAACCATTCCTACATATTTGCTGTATCACTGCAATCTCCTTGTTCCTGGGCTGTATTTATTCCTATCTGTTTTCTCTGTCTCTTTCCACACAAATTTTACACCATGCTTTGGGCTGTCCTTCATAAATACAACAGTAATTTCTTCACTGTAAGCTACTGCAGAACTTCAGAGAGCCACCAAATAGTTGCAAGTTACATCCATGCAGGTGTTGATGTGGCATCTGTTTGTGCATGGAGACTCTCTTTAGAACAGGATCTGTGTTTCAAAACTCTCTGCAAATGCTCTTCCTTATTATAATACTTCAAGGCCACTTGCCAAATTTCTTTTTTCCTGACTAGTATGAATCTGAAATCCCAGTAAATGAAGTATCACCACAGATGCCTTTAGGAACAGGGAAAATGAGGAACTTCCACTGTTAATTGCAGGAAAATCTGGCTGTTCTATTGACAATGGCCTTCAGCTTCCCTTGGTATACTTTTTAATATTTGATTAATTCTTCTGGAGCAGAAGAGTCATATGACAGAGTTTTAAGGAATAATTCAAAAGAGACAGACTTCAATGTATTGCTGCTTTGTCTTGCCAAATACCAGTGGTTAGATTGAAGCCCCTGATTGTACAATTCCCACTTACTCTTGACATCAAACCTCCAGCCTATGTCAAAGTCTTGCTTTCCAGAACTGTATGTCCTTACATCTAGGAGAAACTTGTGACTGATGGAAGGTTTGATATCAAATGCTCTCAAATCCCACTGAAATCAGTAAGCTGAGGGTGCTGATTGCTAAGATCAGGCCCAAGACCAAAAATACAATTTGGAGATCAGATCCCTCCTGCAGCTGGGGCACAGAGCCTTGGAGAGATGCAGTAGATAGTTTCGTTCCCTGCCAGGGATAGTCCTGAAACCTCTCATTGAGTCGTTCATTATTTGTTATACACATGTGTATTCTTTCTCTGTTTAAAATATACATGTATAATACCAGACATGAGTGTTTCTGTGTGCAGTAGCGGTCAAGTTACTTGACATTCAGTTACAAGAGGAAAAAATGGGTTTTGGTACTTAGTGCTGAATAGCAGAGGCCAACTCATCAAGTTTTTCTATTGCAAAAATGCTAGGTCTGAATTTCTTGAACAGCGTGTCTCTAATGGCCCAGAGACATGACAGCACACGTGAAGCACATGAAGGGGAAGACACAGGACATGAATTTTTCTACAGGTTTTAACAAAGCCAGAATCTTCCATGCCCTCTCTGCTCTGCCACACAGAACAAAAGCCCCAGGGGTTTTGTTTCTAAAGTCATTTGAGAACTGCCAGCACAAAATGAAAGCCCCAAGGGTTTCTCCAGTCATTGAAGGGGCAACCACCACCTATAAATGTGAAAATGCAACTGAGCTGCACTTTGAAAGTGAGAGAGCAGTGGCCTGGCACAGTCACCGGGGGAGTCACTGATCTAGCAAGACTGACAGTGTAGAACTCCTGAACTTGTGCTTAAACAAGTAATGTGTTTAAGCAGTATGTGACTTGCTGCATGCTGCTGGCTCATGGGCCCCACATCCTTAATGTTCCCCTCCCACCTTCCCCATATCTATGCCTAAGTCAGCTGCCCTTTGGGGATGCTTGATGTGGCACAAAACCTGCTGGAAAATCCTGAAGTCACGCTTCACTTCAGACCTGGGCATGTAAGATGCCTGGCTCTAACAAGAAACATGAGCTTTCCTCCATTGATTTTTCGGTGGGACTGCCACCACGGTGTCTGGATGTGGGGGCTGCATGGCTCCTGTGAGTGCAGGGCTGCTCCCAGCATGGGCTCCATGAACAGATGTGCGGGCCTTGGCAGGGAGCAGTTGCTTTCCCAGAGACCTCGGCTGCAGCTCCCCCTGAGCGAGCAGGGCTAAGGCGCCGTGGCAGGAGCGGGAGGGCAGCGTGGGCAGTGCCAGGGCTCTCAGGAGGGCAGCGTGGGCAGCATCGGGGCTCTCAGGAGGGCAGTGCCAGGGCTCTCAGGAGGGCAGCGTGGGCAGTGCCAGGGCTCTCAGGAGGGCACCGTGGGCAATGCTGGAGTTCTTGCTTCAGCCCTTGGCTGCCTGAATTCCCAGCAGGCAGAGCTGCTGCGTGGCCACTGTCACGGACAGTTGCACCTGATGTGTGGGAGTTACTTGGCACATGGTGGATGTAGTTTCCCATTGATTTTTGGTGGAATTGATTTATAGAGCTATTTAATGGAATTGATTCTTTTTACAACTTTTTTCTCCTCTTAAAGACCAATTGTTTTTCTTGAGTGATGGCTGCAGGTTTGTGTTTATGTATTAATATGCTTGTGCACCCACAGTCCCAACTGTGTTCTCTCTACTCAAACTGCAAAGAAAGTCTCAATCTCAAATGCCATCTTAAATTTTAATATTATGTTTGATGTATGACCTGGAATAAATTAGACGTGCTAGAACTTGCAAGATGAAATTCTAGTGGTGGGTATAACCACAAAGCAGTGTTCTATTAAGCCAAGGACTGTCGAGAATGTCTGTTGTGGTTGTGTCTGGGTTACGAGTGGCTCCCTTTGGTTTAGTGTAGGTGGATATTTTTATTCCGCCTGGCTTGTGAACAAGGGGATGAAACTTCAGAATTTACCTACAAGAGGAGTAAGGCTCTGCTGACTTTTCCTTTACAAGCCCATAGGTTGGAACCACATTTTTATCCTAAACCCAGTATTTTTATTGTATTTTAATGTATTTCATTGATTGTTACTCCAAAGTGGTTTGTATTAAGGAAACATTATATATAATACCTGGAGGAGTACTACGAGAAAGTGTGAATATCATGATTCTCTGTTACTGTTTGTACTTTGCAGGTTACTTCTGTCAGTAAGCTTAAGTGGCAAATTTGTGTTGTGGTTTTGGGATTCTTTCTTATTCCCTTCCTTTCTGTCTTTCCTCTTTCAAGAAGCACTGAAATAAACATAGGCAGGATCCTTACTCTGGGTGGGACTCCTGAGCAGATATGCCACCCAGATTTTCACATCAGAGAGATTTAAATGTGTGTGCTGAGGGCTTAGGGTCCAGCTAACAACTGCCTGTCAGGATACAACAAAATAATCTCTGAACTAGCCAGCACCCAAGTCATAAAAGAAATTAGTAATCCAAAAGTACCTCCTTGAATGGCAAAGTGAAACAAACATCAACTGTCACTGTTGTTGTGTGTGATCCCTGTGTGAAATTTAGCTAAGCAATTTGGCAGCTGCATGTAGCACTAACTGGATCTTCCAAGTGATCTGATGTACCTGTGAGCCCAGTACATTTGGGTAATCTAATTATCACCATAGAAGTGAAAGGGATAGAGACAGCAGTAGCCAACATCCTATTTGAATAGTAAAGATCTGAACTTCATCACTGCTTATGAAAACTTCCACCCATGGATAGCTGTAATCTGGAGCCATCTAAAAACTGCTGAGAATCCAGCTGGGCTCACTCCTGTGCACCTACCTTACACTGTGAGTTTAACAGGATGGCCAAGAATAATATCATTAGGATGCTGAGTGTACAACTGCTACAGGAGTGGGCTGTCCATGTGAACAAAGCTTAGCAGGAAAACTGTAGATAGTAGATGCATGATGCAGAGCAGATAATAGCAGAGTATCCGGTTGTCTTGTATCTGCAGCTCCAAATACCACACACCATTAATTTTGGAAAAGGAGTCCAAATGTAAGCAAATTGCTTTGACCCAGATTTTAGACTGGTAAAGGAACCTGAATTCACAGGCAAGGCAATATGGGCCCTTTTGCAAAACATGGTATTTAAATGTGGCTTGCTTAGAGAAACTTCCAACAACAATCAACCTTCACCCTGTGCCCCAGAGGACTGCCAAGACTTTATTCAATGTCATAGTGATCCTAAATGGCAGTCTTTGAGAGGGAAAACTGTATCCTTGCTTTGTAAATGAAACTGCAGCAGTTGAATTATACCATAGTTTTACAGGGGTGTTTTATATGCCATGACCACATTGTAAACTAGATTTCATTTGCTTGGAATCATCCTAGTGATTTGTAGTCTGTCTCTGGCAGATGTGTCTGTCAAACCATCACATGCCCTAAGCAATTAAGCAGAGTTAACAAAACCTAGAGAAGGCAACTGCTCTTATCTGTCTTGCCCCATGCCAAGTCTTTGCCTTCTACTCTCTGCTGGGAAATAGTACAAATTCCAGGCATTCTTTGGAAGGGAGAGGGTTAAATTTAAAGAGAAGGGTATCTTGTCTTTCACCACTACTGGGGTGGAAAGATTTTAACTCTGCCTGTTCCCCTGAGGTGCTTCGTGTGATGATATGTCCTTGTGGGATAGGTTGGACATTAAGGATCTGTACTGCCAAGTTTCTTCATTGTCACATGGACAGATTCAGGACATCAGAAGAAGCATTTGCATGAGAATACATGATTTCATAGTTGGTGTTATGTAAATTGGACTATGTTTGGCTTAGGGACTGCAGAACCCTAAGGCTGTCACTGGGCTGTACCAGCACAATCTCTTCCCTGAAGAATGTTCCAGTCTAAATAGTAGATGGTAGTAGATAGTAGATAATATTAGATAATAATAGTAGATAGTAGATAGTAAAGCTAAAGGTGAAAGAGGACACAAACAGATGCATGATTTGGCCAAGGTTGTGTGAGAGATGTAGAGAACTAGGAGGAGAACCTGAACTCCTTCAGTTACAGTTTACTTTGTTACCAGAATAGGCTACTGTTATTATAGCACTCTTTTTTTCATCCTTAGTCTTCCAACTAAATTAACTTTCCTTGCCTCAAGGACTGACACAGTCCCTGTACAGTCTTCTGGCTATCTTAGCTATTCTAGAGAACTGGAACAACAAGCACATAAACAAGTCCCTGCATACTGACTGATCATTGCTTACTCTCTGTACTTGAGGCTTTAGCTCATGGCAGTGAGAGGTAACCAGTTACAACCCAGGACAAAGCCAGCCACACAAGTAGCAGTTGCTTCTGGATTTACACAGCTACTCATCAGCCCTGCTTGTTCCAGAGATGCCTACCTTGCATTTTGGTCTGCAGGTTCCTGGTGCCTGCCCACATGTGGTGAGGCCAGGTAGTGCCAACACCACCCCAGGCTGCTCTGGCACCACTTCAGATCTTCATGAGCACCTTGCTAGTGTTAAAAATTCCTTGCCAAACTTCTACCTTACAAAGCATTTGAGGGACTGCATTTCTGTAATGACTGGATTTGGAAACCTATGAGATGGAAACAAATATTCTCCACAAGATGATAAACAGGACCAAATAGTTACTTACTCTTTGTGTGTTGCCTTGGTAAATTTAAAGACTTCCGTGTATTAAATGATGCAATAGCAAATTCCTTATAGAAAAGAAAATGTCTGTAATCAGTTAATGGTTGCTCTGGTGCTAGTGGTAATATGGCATTGAATATCTCTTGGTTTGGCTTCCACAATTCAGGAGTGAGGGGAACTGGAATGGTGTTTACTGAGCCAATAAACTTCTCACTAAACATAATTCATGAGCTCTAGCTGGCTAATAACCAGGACCTCAATGCTCTAACAGTTGGCCCCATACATATTAAAACAAAGCTTTATTTGAAGTGAAAACTTTTAGAAAAATAAACTTCAGGATTTAGTGGCCTCTAATATTGTCTGCCTCCACAGGCCATGAGAGATCTCATAACTAGAGAGTAGGTTTTAAAATATTTCTATGCAGTCTTTTTGACCAATGCTGAAAGACTGCTTGCTCCAGAGATTTTCTCGGCATAATGTTTTGTTTGCTGTTTTCAAACTTAGAGGAATCCATATGCTTCTTTTAAAATAGCACTGTGCAGGGATTTTTCTTCCCTATTTATGTTAAAAAGAGTTTCTGCTGACCATTTGAGTGCTGTAGGCAGTCAGCATTCATCAGCTATATGAAATAGGTGAAGAGCTGAAAGAAGGTTTACTCTCTTATAAGATGGCATTTTAAAAATTACTTCCATAACATTTCTTACAGTCCTGGTTTTTCTCTGGAGAGATCGTCATCTGAACAGGTTTATTTAAACACTTGCTAGATTATGTATCAGGATTTCCCTTCCTCTCCTCATGAATGAAAACCTGTGCTTCTGCAGGTTCACTCAAGGAGTGCTCCTCCTTGGAGCACTACAGAACTTCAGATCTGGATTGGCTTCAGATCCCCATAATTTCCCTGTGTGTAGAAGAGTATTCTTATGTTCTGTGTTTGTTTAGTTTCTCATGAATTAAATTTACATTCTTAAAGAATCCTGAGCAGTTCTCAGAGGGGTGTGGGTGAATGGTGGCTCTGCTCTCTGGGGCACGTATAATTTGTACTGGGGCAGAGTAGTTCATTTTTAAGGACTGGGAATCACTTCATTTAGATTTCTGCTAATGGTTTTACCTTCTGGGGAAGCCTTGCCACTCTGTGCTGCAGCTTCTTCCTTGGACGGATGATGAAACAAGGCCTGCCTGCCTCCTGTCAGATGCTTTGAAGTCTGTAGATGAAAGATACCATATGAATGCAAAGTACTTGCCAGTTAATGTCAGCAAGTCATTTTGCTTGTACCTTGATGAAAAAAGCTTTATTGTCAGCTTACAATGAATTGATCTGCATATGCACCAGTAGTTCTTTCCCTTTTACTTAAGTGTTTTGGAAAATTATATTGACTAACTCTCAGAAAGATAGAAGGAGGTTAAATAACAAGCAATAAAGATTATCGAGGAAATTTCTCGTCATGCGATACCTTAAAGATAATACTATTTTGAAAGGGAAAGAAAATAACAACTATGCACAAGGAGTTTCTGCTAAATACTGTTTCATTCCCTGTCTTTCAGGGATTATTTTCTCAAGCAGAGCTAAGCCTAGTTCCATCAATGCATAGAGAAGTTCTATTATTATACACTGATTTGATAAGATAATATAATTAGTGTCTTGGTCCATTGATGCAGACCTCTACTGTCCAAAACCAACATTAGGTTATTAAATCAATTCTTGTATTTGTTACAGTAATAAGATAAAATAGCATTATTTAGATACCGCTTGTCTAAACTTAGATAAGTCGTTCAACCGTATCTCTGTTTGCTTATCCACATTCTTCTTCTGCTTTTAAAAACCAGCACAAATTCATGAGGTAGTTGCAGGCTTTGGATTTCCTGGTCTTTATTGTTTGGTGTGGCAAGGTCTTCCCTGTCAGTTATTTGTGTCTTGTCTCTGTGGCCTCCCCTGTAGCAGATGGGCAGTGAGGAAATGAGGGCTCCCGTGGATAAATGCAGCAGCAGCAGCTGCTTTCAAGAAGGGTGTCCATGAGCAGGCCACAAGTGAGATGCTGTCCAGGCAGCTAATCTGGATGGATATCTACTGGCAATTTCTGCTGACACACAGATCAGGAGACCTGGAATTGATGGCTAAACTGGCACAGAGACAAGGTCAACAGAGAGAAGAATTTTTAGGTAGAAAGGCAGGTCTGAGTTTCCCAAATTACAGTTGTCTTGGGGAGCTTGGGAGCCTTCTGGCTCTAGGGCAGGCAGAAAGAGGCTTTGCCAAATGCACGTTTCAAGTATAAATGCTCTCTCAAGCCCCTAGTTCATAGACTGATACAGTTATTTAATATTCTGCTGGAAGTGGATTGACTTACTCAAAGTTTGTACAAATTGGTTTTGCAGGTAACCTTTGATGAGTTTTGTTTTCTGGTTGTTTTGGGGTTTTTTTTGGCTCTGGAGGCACAGATCCTGTAGGACAATTACTGATCCAGCCTGATGTTAAGGGACCATGGTGTCTAGTGAGATCTGTTGTTTTTAAATATTGTATTTTGTATTAACTTGTGCTGCAGACCACAATTCTGCTCTGTCCCCTTGCTTTGTAACACATTTATTTGCATGGGAACATCCTGCTTCTTACATACGTGAGGACTTCCAGGATGAGGGCTGAGCCTTGCTCAGCTTTGTTCCCAAATTCTGCGGTGGAACACAGGACTCTTTGAGAGTGCAAAGGGCCAAGTTGTGCTGCTGTGTGCTCCTGGTGTGCTGCTGGCATGACTGTGCAGGGCCAGACAGGGAGGGAAGGCTATTTAATGGGGCCATGTGTTATTGGAACTTGCCATCTAACATTCCTCTCTTTCCCCAGTGTGTTCTCCCCCTTCCAAGCTGGAATGCAGTAATTGCCATACCAGAAAAAAGCCATGATCTGTCTGTCTAGCCTGGCATCCTTTCTCCAAGACAGGCAAACACCAGATGCTTGAAGGAAAGGTACAAGAACTCCTAAAACAAACAAATATGGTATAACTTGCGCATAGAGGAAGTTGGTGGTTGGTGTATCCCCTCAGGTGAGGGAGTTTCTAGCCTTTACATGAGCGTGTAGCTGGGTATTCTCTTCATATATGACACTCAAGCCACTCCCTGCCTCTGGATTTGGGTGCCAAGGAACAGCACAGCTCAGCTGCACCACTGCACTGTGCTGGCATGGTCCTCAGTCCCCAACTTCTGTAGCAAGGGGTCTGAGCTCCCATAGTGTGTTGCTGATATCATTGTCTGCAGAGCATGCCAAGAGACTGTGTTCCAGGCAGTACTACCAAATGACAGGATTTACTCTGTTCAGTGAAGTGTGATCTGAGCTCTGCCCTGCTCCTGTCTTCTAAACACGAGAGCAGGAGGGTTGGCTCCATTGGTGCTCAATCAAGGCCACCAGTAGGGGACCACTGAACCTCTATCACAAGTCACGATAAGCACTGCTATCTGGTTTCCTCCCTCCTGGTGTTCTCCAGTGGCCAAATCTTTCATCACAAGCTGTACATGCAAACAGTGTGTCCTGCCACACAGGGACTTTTGCAGAACTGGTGTGTGAAACAGCCTCCAGCAAGTGAAAGCATGAGGGAGAGAGGCCTGGGGAGAAAGGAGAAAGACCTAAAGTGATAGCTTCGTTGTCTGATGCTGATGTAGAAGACAGTAATATGCAGGACCTGTGTTCACCTCAGGGATGAGGAAGGGGAGAGTGCTCTTTTTAATTATGTATTGCTAATTCTTTCCCAACCAGCCAGCCTGGGATTTTCTTGCATTCTGAGGTAATGCTTTCATCTGTCTCCTGTTTAACAATCTGAACTTGCTTGAGAAGTTGTTTTTCTTTCTTGTGGAAGATTGCATTGGAGCCAGAGTGTTGTTTACCTAAGATCTATAATAAAAATTTATCCTTATTTTGCTTCCTCTCCAGCTCAAAAAAGGGTGGCATGGAAAGTAGCACGTATTCCATAGGGAAGATCTTTTGGGTTCAGCCTATTTAGTAACTGCAGTCACCAGACTTTTCTTCAAGCAGTTGGTCAGTCTCCCTTGTGCTAGCTGGACTTCTATAGTCTATGGTTCTGATTTGCTGCAAGCTCTCCCAGCAGTCCCAGGTAAACTGAAGCAGAGAGGTTGAGTCTCTTCCCAAACGGCAGCTAGGGATTGACCGTTACCTGTCATTTCTCCTCTGTGAAGTGATTTTTGCTGAGCCTTTTGACGAAGAAATGTTCTGTCCAAGCCATTACCTGGGTTGTGGTGTCTTAAGACCCATGATGAAGCTGTAAGAGGTCCAGACTACTTAGTAAGCTGGAAACATAACTAGTTGCTAACAAACAACATAACAATCTCAATTCTAAAACTTGAGAATTATCCTTTCCGTTAGGTAGTCAAATCAGTAGCTCCTGGAATGGTCTAGATCCAGGTCCATTGGCAGGCTGCAGCTGATGTGGCTTAGATCTGGTGTCTGGCTTTTTTTTAAGTAATGCCGTAAATATTTCTTATGTTCTGTTGTCTTTTCCCCTTTTTTTATTATAATAATATTCTTCTTTCTTCTGATACTCTAATTTTTAGACAATCCATATGGTCTGATAGATTGAAACAAAAGACAGATACAGAGCCAGAGGCAAGTCTTTCTAAATGCAGCTCTAGATTTGTAGGCATGGGTAATTAGAAAAATAAAATTTATGATTTTAGTTAGTTTATTTTTAAGTGGTGGGAAATGAGCATTTTTTAGCATGGAAGTGGGGAGACTTCCTATGCCAAATTCAGCTCCAACTAGCATGCAACTTCATCATTTGTGCAACCCACTAATCCCTGCATGGGCATTCCTAGAACTAAAATGCTCTTAATTTAGTAGAATGAGATAAATGAAATTGAAGTTCCTTTTAATACTGAATGAGGGTGTCTGTACGGAGATACAATGTGGTTTAGCTAATTCACTTTAAGTTCACAACTTTAGTTAATCTGAATTAGGTTTCCCAAGTCCTGCGTGTAAAGACATCTTTATTTAGAAAAAGCTGCTGTTGTGGAAAGAGCAATGGACTCAGCCCTGTCCCGAGGCATTCTGGCATGCAGCTCGCTTGTTCCGAGACAGAGAGTTTCTGGGCATTAGCAAATTGTCTACCACATCCTTTTCTTCTCCTCTCAGAACGCCTCTGTGCCACCTCCTAAAATTGTGGTTTCTGAGCCATTACTCTGAGTAACTTGCTCTGGTTGTATTTGCTGTGCAGCTGAGGAAACAATATTTCAGCAACTTGTACCATTTTGGAGCAGGGAAAGTTAAACTTGTCCTGAAACCAGTCATGAACACACCCTTTGATCTGAAGAGCCTGTCCAGTGGATGTTCCCTGCCCAGGCCAGGTACAGAGCAGGGAGCAGGATTAGGGATCTCTTGCGCATAGCAAAGGTTTGTGCAGTAAATCCAGACTTGTGCTGCATATAATTCAGAAGTCAAACTATGAGAACAACTGTCTTTTAGGGTTAGAACTTAGCTGAGAGGCTTGCTCCTGAAAATATTTGCTTCTCTGCCTGGAAACGATCTTGTGGTCATGTTACCTTTTTCTTACGAAAAGAGAAACTGGTCACATGGGTCAAATACAACCATTTAGGACAAACCTCTAAATGAAACTTACGGTTTGCCACGTGCAAGGAGTGCTGGACCATGTAACTCTCACTGCAAGTTTCACCCAGTTCACTTTCTATAAAGTTTGTTATCCAACCCTTTCCCTAATGGGAAATTGTTCATAGAATAGTTGCATTGTCTCACAGGCTGCTGGTTTGGGTAAGACATCAGCTGGAGGGGGATCACTTGGATTTCTCTACATTTTTTCAATTGGAATTTCCAGTATGTTGATCATAGATGTTACAAATAATGGGTAGGAGATAATGGAGTAAAAATTATTTTATCGCACCCCACCTTTGAGTTGGGGTACATAGATAGATACAGTGAGGAGAAGGTGGTTTTCCACGGGCCAGCTGATGACTTCATGTTCCTTCCACCTGGCGAAGTTCTGCCTGACACACTGAAGTCTCCAGAAGTCCTGAAAGCATCATGCACTCTGTGTGTGTACTATAAATGAACTCTTAAAAACATAATTTAAAAACACCTTTGGCAAAGCACATGTTTAACTGAAACTTGTCTGGTCAAGGTTGACTCAGTGGTGTAGGAAGAAGATGGGGAAAGAGCAAGTGGGAGCACATTAATGAAACCTGCTGTCCGAGAAAAGCCACTTGTTTGTCATTTCCAGGCTGTCCAAGCTCTTGGCATGTGAGCTGTGGGAGATCCCTAGTGACTTTCTGGATATTTGCCCTTGGCACACATGTTTGTGAGCAATCTGAGATTTCATTAACAAAGCCGCACGAACAAGGTTAGTTAACCTGTTAGAAAAAGAGCAGATGGCTGGGAATCATAGTTGATTCTCCAGTTCTAAGAATCCACATAGCTCTGGCTGAAGGTCTCCAATCAATGAGACAAAATAATTTCAAGAAATCCTCTTAATGAATTTTTATGTGTTCCACCCACAGTTTGGCTAGCTGCATCCCTTTATTTTAAATGGACAATTCTTTTGATCTGCACAATCAGAGGAGGTTTGGGGAGATGAAACTCTCTGAGGGTAAACTGCTCTGATAGTATCTGTGGAGGTATATAATCTATATAATCTGCACTGCTGCTGTCTCAAAGCAGGTCTGACTTACCTGCTTGTTTTTTAAGTTGTATGAAAACATGATGCATCTTCAAGCAAGAAAAAGAAATCTACACTAACGCTTCTTTAAATGGGGCATTTAGGGGTTAAAGGCATTGCCCAGTCCCGAGGAAGCCTGTTTCAAGGCAGGCATCCACTGGAATAAGGTTTTGCTGCAGACACAGGCTGATGTGCTTGCAGCAAGGATTGCAGCCTTATCAGTAAAGATAAACATGCAAAGGCTTCCAAACCCCTGTGTCCCTGCCACTTGTTTGGGATCCTTTTCCAGAGACCATGAGAAAATACAAGATCTTTGCCAAGATAGATGCTACTTCCAAAGGGGGCAGCCAGCAGACTTTGTAGACAGAGACCATGTAGTACTCTGTGGTTTGGAACAGGTACAGGGGATATTAGTTTACCTGATTCAAAATAGTACTTGAGACCTGGCAGTATCATGTGGGGTTGGCCCTTTCCCCTCACCCATCAGTCTTTTGCTGAGTGTCCAAATGCTGGACAACACTGGGTTTTTGTTGCCCTCACTGAGTTACTTGCCATAGCTAATTTCTGCTGCCAAGCAACCTCCAGGCTTTACTATCCATTTGTTTGCCATTTCCCACAAATACTTTGAATGTTATTTTATTTTAATCCTGGTGCTGAGAGGAGGGGAATGGAGATAGTGTTTCTGTTAAAAATGCAGAGGATCAGCTACAGAATTTTTGGGCACAGAACAGACCACTTGAGTTGCCTGCAAAAACTGTCACTATGGTAATATTAGATGTAATTAAGGTGTAGTCTGGTAAATAATACACTTTTCTTATTTCTCTCTCCTCCTGTTCTGTCACGAAACACAGCAAAGCAGGAGATGCAGAAATCAAGCACCTGCTTCTTGAAGTCAAATTCCAGAAGTCTGATTGAAAAAATGCAGAAATTATTCCAGATGGGTGAGAACTGGCACTCTTTTTCTGTCCAGGAAAGTTTGTGCCATTCTGCAGGCTCAGCCTGGGTCCCTCTGTTTTGCCACTGAGCCTGATTGACACTTACATGTGTGTGGCCTTTTTACACAGTGGTGGACTTAAGTTTGAAAATCCAGACATTTTTGGACTGTGACAACAGTTGGTATGGTGTTTCAATCTGTATTTTATTTTTTAAAAAATATATATACTATTTTAAAAGAGAGTGTGGCAACTTACTGCAAAAATCAGAGAGGAGAACAGTTTACAGAAACAATTTAAAAGTTGCTCCCAGCTGAGTAAGTCTTTGAGTGTGGAAAAAGAGACTTATTTAAAAAAATTCTCTTAAACTTGCAGTGTGATAGATAAAGCTAGTTCTGAGAACGTGAAAATGTGGGCTCCATGTGCTAAAGCTATTTGAAAAGAGGTGTGAGTGAAGGGGCTGAGGTTGGTGTGAACGTCAGACTTCCTGCCTTCTGCACTTTCTGTGTCGCAGCTGTAACACGTTCATAGTGTGGCACTTCTTTTAAAAGGGACTCTGAACTAGCCCAGCCTTTCAGGGAAAGACAAGCTGCAGCCAGAAATTCTGGCCCATCGCAGGATGACAAGAGGAAGAGCTTTGTTACTAGCTTGTGTTTGATCTTAGCTGCTTTTTTTCTGCTCTCAGTAGCATGCTAATGATACCTGTGGGAGGTGAAAAGTGGGTGAATTCCTGCTAGGGTGCAGACAGGTTTGCAGTTTAGTTCTTGTCCTCTTCTTCCCCTCTGGTAAAAATTTTGGGGGCTGTCCCAGATACATAAAAAGGAACTTTTTCCTAGAATAATTTCTGTCCTATATCTGCTGAGGAGTCTGAATCAGAAAGGCAGTAAGCAGGTGACTCAGTTTGTTTTGTCTCCTCTCCCCCTTTCTTATGTTTGAAATTATGAGTATTTATGGGAAATGACTGGCTTGAAAGTCTAGGACAAGTCTGAGCTGCCCATAAGCCATTCCTTTTCTACAGTTCAGTTTTGCCTTGTTTATCTTAAACTTTAAAGCTGAAATGCCAAGTGCATCCTAAATCCCCTTTTGTTTCAAATGCCAGAGTGCCAGTTTCACATTTCTTACTTGTGATTCTCTACATATTATGTCCCTCCTGGTATCAGAGGACCCAGCGGGTGGGCAGGCTGCACCCTGGATCAGAAGAACAGGGAGATGGTGAAACAGAAGAGTGCCAAACCTGGAGGCAAATATACCCCAGTTTCTGCTGCTGCCCAGGGAGAGGGTCTGCAAGTCAGTGATAAGGGATGGAAGGAGACCAAGAGGGATGGGTGGGCCCCCAAAGGCGGTGATCTGGATGCCAACATATCTTGCTCCAGCTTTGCAAGGAGCAGCATGCAAGTGCTTCAGAGGGAGGGCTAGTTGTGGTCTGTGGTTTAGGGAGTTGACACAAATAGTCTCTGAACCCTTTTTTTATGGGCCTGCAAAGGAGTGCTCTCTCTGGGGAGCTGGAGCCTGTCGTCCTTGGTGTAATCCTTTCTTGCTTAGCAGGTTCGAGGCTGTGCTCAGAGCAAGCAGCCATGGCTGGCTGACAGAAAGGGGGGTTTAGCATCCTATACAGTTTGTGCTGTGTTAGATTAGAATGGGCACGTTGGTAATTAAACACTTGGGTCTGGGTTTCTGTTCCTAAACTACTGCTGTAAATCAGCAATTGAGTTCTGTGGCAGGCAACCTTTGACAATATTTCTGTGCCCAAGAACTGTGTGGGCTAGGCTATTTTTAAACTTCTTTCAGTAAGTGCACTGTGTAACATTTTTGTGGACAGAAAATACAGAACAGTGTGTTGACCTTCATTGCTGATCAAACTTCAGTTGCACCCAGATATAACTGATAGCAGGTCTTACCTGGATTTGCTTTCTGTCAATGCGTGTAGGTGGTCACATGGAGGAGAAGTGAAGTACTTCCATAATATATATATCACAAATACCTGGATGGAATAAGAAGAAATAAGAATGAAGTGTGTCATGGGGAAAATGCATTGCAAATCTTTCAACTTCAATGAGAAAACATTCCCATAGTTCAGATATATCACTCTACATGAAGGCTGATGCTGAGCCTAATAAAAATCATCCAGATGGAGAGACATCACTACCTAGAACCACAATATCAGCACTCCTATTGGCACGCACTGTGCTCCTTGTACCTGGCAAAACACTGGTTACACTGATCTCTCAGCCTGTTTCCCTTCCAATTGGGAGTTCTACAGGGAGGACCAGAGGGAATCTTAGTGATACTACATAGAAGCCTGTTTGCTTAAGAGGGCATATGTACATCTTTTAACAATCTGGTTGTGTACCTTCTTTGTGGGAGGATCCCTGACCTTATACAGAGAGGGACAAGTGCTAATTAATTTAATTCTGGGAACAGGAGGTGGTATGACCTTTTCCAAAGTGATTCTTTTGGGCTAGAGTTTACAGAGAGGTATTTGCTAGGACTGATGCCTGGGTTTGCTATGAAAACATTATTCATACAGAGGTGTAAAATTCCCTGGTGTGGCCGGGGAAGAAATTAACCTCCCAGTCTTTCTGGTTAGAGATCATGGTTCCTTGTCTAAAAATTGTTGGCATGGTGCCCAGATTTATGTTATTTGGTATCAAAACACAGTTACATTTTCTATCATATCTTTGAGCACTGAGCAGAGCAAGTAGATCCAAGGTATTATTAGACCATTGTTTTGGACACCACTCACTGGGTTGTGAACACCCCATCTTTTATTGGCAACACAGGAGGAAATTAACTTCTGGGGAATTTTTTTTTCTGAACTATCAAGGTGTTATTTATTCTGAGCATTTTCCAAACTTCAGTCTCTTTTGCCAAAGAAGCGGTAAGGCCTCTTAATGCTATCTCTTTGCTGTGGTCCCTCTGAGCAGCTCAGGGACACAATTACAAGCACTACACCGTCTGATTTTTGTTCTTAGTACCAGCACTAAGCAATCAGTCCCAGTTGCTCCAGTGTAGACAAAACCAGAGGCAAGTACAGCACTGCCTTAGCAACAACTGCAGAGAGCAGAGCTTATGGAAATGTGCCTGAGGTGAGCAGGACAGAGGGCCACTGGTCTGACTCCGCTGAGGAAATGAAATGCAGCCCCGGACTGGAGGCAAGTTGCTGTAGACCCCCCTGGCTGGCCACGTGTCAGCCTCACAAAGCATTTCGGATGCCTGTCTGCAGAGAAGTAGCCAGAAAGCTGTCCATGGTGTCTTACAGCTGGAGAAAGGTAGGAAGGCAGCTGATAAAACTGAATTCTCCTCTGGCAAAGAAATATCTTTGCTCCCCCCTCCCTGTTGTCTTCTAATGTATTTTTAAAAACCCCAACAAGGCAACTCTCCCTCATTCCCCACCACCACCCCCAACAACAAAAAAGCACAGGCTTGCTGGACCCTGAGAGAAACAAACGTAAGCACCTCTTTGGAAAACACTGCTGAGGCCTGCGGCCATCCCGCATTCCTGAGGAGGCTGCGAGCCTCCTCCCCGGCGTGCCTGCCCAGCAGGGCAGCCGGCTCCGGAGGCCGCACTGCTGCTGCTCCTCGCTGCACCAACATGCCCGCGCTCAGCCCCCGGAGGGGCTCGCACCTCTCCCCGCCGTGTCCGTAGCCACGCTTTGTGCTGCTCCTGCTCAGGGGAACAGAAGCAGCACCTTCAGTGCGGCATTTTCTGCCATATTCATTCAAAGGACAGCTCCATGTCTGAAGTGCTGCCAGACTGAGCTACGAGCACCACGAAGCAAACAGCTGCCACATCCTCATCCTACTTCTTGTCACGGCACTGCAGTGGAGCTGGAAGTTTTTCAGCAATGTAACTAGGTAAGGGGTATTTATTTTGATGAAAATGAAGGTGAAATTCCTATCTCCCAGTTGGTTTGACCCCTGTGTACAAAGATCTAGCAATGCATGTATGTAGAAGAAATATCTACATGAGTGAAAATGTGCCCTGCTAATATTAAAAGGTGTGCGGTGGAATTTTGCCTAAGGATAAAATGTCATTTTAATTGAAAGCTGCTGTAACTTGATAGGGCATATCCACAACAGTCTTGAGGATCTACTTTAAAATACAGTTAAAGACAGAGACTACTCCCACCACTCTGTCTCTTAGAGCTACATGTCCTCTTTGATCCATCCATGGTGCTTACGATTCCTAAGAGACACGCATACTGCCAGTAGTCTGAGCTCATTAATATTTATATGATACCTTTCATCTGAAGATGTGTGCTTTGCAATTATCAATTAAAAACCATTTCACAAACTCCTACAATTTAGCTCCATTTCATAGCTTACAAAATGAAGACCAAGAAAGTTTGTGTGTCCTTTGCATGAGACAAAGCAAGATTAGGAGTGTGGAAGTTTGTCTGCATGGAGTTCTACTGTGCTGTACTTCTTTATCTTTCTTTTGCCAGTAACTTTGGACAAGGCAGCACAGGTTTCCTTTGACAATAAGATGCACCATGAGCCTGTGCTACCTAGGCAATACTGAGAAGATCAGTGAAGGGAGCTTTCTCTTTCCTTCTGGTTTTTCACACAGTGCTTGCTTGCTTTTTGGAAAGCTTCTTTAAAAATACAACCTGGAAATGCTTTGTCAGCCCTGCAGACCACATCCCAAGTGAATATTTACTTGAACATGTTAAACTTTTCCCTTGCACACTGTAGTTTAGTTCCCATGTTAGAGTAGATAGAAGGGATGGTGGGTTATAATCCACACCAGACGTGGGTCCTCTCCTCTCAGTCCTCCCTGGTGCTTATGGAATGAAGGAGCTTGGCTCAGTGTGAGACTGATAACGGGAGGGAGAGCTTGCCATGCGATTAGACCAGCTCACTGTAAACACCTAAGTTGCACAAGTGGCTCAAACTTTGATCTTTTGTTGTGGAAAAGAAATCTGAGACTCTGATACCTGCCCTCAGTCAAAAACAAGGAGGTGGACATTACTCAAGCCCAGCTGTGGAAATGTAAATACAGTTAAATGTGATCAAAATGGAAAAAGCACTTCTTCCTTCTTTATCCCCTGCTCCCCAGTGTACTGCCTACTTTTGCCAGGGGCTCCTACTCTGACTTGCCTAGCTCTGTTTGTGAATGCAGGCCCCAGTCTCACACCTGAAACACCCAAATCCAAATGCTCCCGAGTGCTGTCTGGGATAAGGTTTAAGCCACAGGTGTAATTAAGCTTTTAAGTGGTAAGCCTATTTGGTTAGGGGCACACCTAGAGCCTGCAATAAGCTGGGAGAAAAACGATCAGTTTTTCAGACTGACAGGTGGTTCCTGAAATACTGCTGGAAGGGTTAAGAAGAAGCTACTGCATTTGTGATTCTCCTGGTGTTTAGTGTAACAACTCTCAGAACAAGGTCTCTGTGGATGCATCTGGCTGTCCTAGTGAGGTGGGATTTGATTTTAATTACAAATCTGGTAATGGATTATCAAAATGATGGTTTTGCTGAAGCCTTGGGCACACTACACTCTTCATGGTCCTGCCTTCCTTTTCTCTCACGCTCTCCTTCCAAAATCTGCCTGTGCAAACACTGGAGCAAAAGGATAAGTTTCATAGGAGTGTAGGCTGTTAGCCTGTGGTCTCTTTTACTATTGGCATTTAGGCCTTTGATTAGATTTTTAGAGGAAAAATGTCATAGTAGGTTGTCTGGTAGAATGCTGGTGAATATTTTAAGATGCAAATGTTCCCAGGCATTCAGTGAGCATAAGAAATATGGGGGATGTGAGACTTAAGCAATTCCTCACCATTCTGATTTTTTTGGACTGTGTCATAGCTTTGCTTTTACAATCATTAGAACAGCATGAGACCTTTGCTTTGCATACCCTTGAGTTCTTGGGCAAGGACTTAAACATGGAACATTAAGACATGTTAGTGAACATGTCCTAATTAGTCTCTTCCTTGGCTACCACATCCTCAAAGGCCACGAGCCTTACTTACACCTCTCAAACACCCTCAACAATATAGCATTTTATCCTAGTCTAGACAAAGTCTTAAGTGTTATGTTGTCTAGTCATCTAATCACTCCTTTTAGTGGGAAAACTGCTTTTCCTTTAGGATTGTTTCTCTGTTTTTTCCTCCTTGCTGTCTCTTTTCTCCTCCTTCCCTCTGCATACCTTCCCTGCAGCAACTCCTGTTCCATCTGCCGAAATGGAAGCATTAACTATTTAATTGCTGATTAGGAAAATCTCATCACGTGGGCTTTGCAACAATACTGGAGTGGGAGGCAAGAGGAAGGAGATGTGTGAGTTCCCAGTTCTCTATCAAAAGCTGACCTAGGAAGGCATTAGTCGTTCTTGATGCCATGAGGGTGTTTAACATCTCTTCAGTCTAAGGGGTACAACAGTTGAATGGGATTTGGATGTACCTGAGCCCTTGTCATCTCTTGCTGCTGAATTTGCTATTTGACCTCGAGCAAACTAGGCTGGGCCTTTCCTCCCTTAAGTGGATAGAGGGCAAGTACTGTAGCTAAGTGCTTTTTGATTCTTAAATGCAGAAAACATATTCATATGAAGAACTAGTTGCTTTTCTTGTATAGTAAGAAGTACTGTGAGGTTTTGAAATAATTTCTGTATGCTTCTGCACCAAGTTGCAGAGAGTGTGATGAGAAGCTGGAGGAGATCTGCAGTTCTTCAAGCAGTGAAAGCCCTTTTAGCTCTGCATTCCCAAGCAGCCATATGGGGCTTTTGCCCAACTGACTTATTTCCTTGTGTGATGCAAATTCAGCTGGTGGCCCCCTTCTCTCCCCCTGGCATCTGCTATTCTAAGCATTTTCGTGGGTTATCAGCATTTCAGCTCCTCTTTGCACTTCCAGCACCCAGTTGCCACAGTTGGGTGTAGCCTGTTGTACAATACTTGTGAAAACTCGGCAGACTTGGAGGGGACTGTGGGCGATGTGGTAAGAAAAGGTGTGCAGGTGGACTCTGCAACCCACGTAGTCAGTCTCTGCCCTGAGGGCTTTTCGTGGCTCCTCGTAATTGTCAGTTTCTCACTTGGTTTTGCAGGACTCTGAAAGTTGCATTGGAGATGGAAATTGGACCTTTTTCATTCTGTTATGAAAGAGAAAGGACTGAAATATTGGGATAATTGGAAACCTAATGAAATTGCCATTGTAAAAGACAAGAAAATGGTATTCTTAGCAATTAGCAAGGGAAAGCATTTCAGTCAGACTGAAACTATCTTCTCATTTGTTTGGGGAGTTTATTGTTAGCAGATGTTTAATTTCCATAAGCAATTAATATTTGGAAAGCTTAAAATTATTTTTATATATGTAAAAACCCCTTGTATTTTACTTCAGTGATGGAGTAGCCACTCGCACAATGTCTCCTCAAAGACCCCACAAAGGCCAGAACTGGCCTTCTTGATTCTTTCAAAGAAAACATGGGTGTATGTGTAGGAGACTGCAGAGGAGAAGGTAACTCTATGTATGGGCACAGAATGGAAATAAAGGGACAAAATACCTTTGAGGAAAGGGACAAAACATCCCAAAATACTTCTCTTGCTGTCTACGTCTATCACTAACAACCCCTACTTCCTCTCCCCCAACTCCACCTCAGAAAAACCCAAAACATTCCATTTAGAAAACATCCTTGCAGATCACGTGGCAGCTGGCAAAGGCTGCTGCCCCTTCTGCCAGAGGCAGTTTAGGCTCTTGAAACAAAGCAAACTGGGTTGAAATTCTAGGCATTAAAAAACTAAAGCAGCTGCCTCCCTGACATCCTGGGTTGGACTCTGATTTCAGTTTCGCTTCTGCTGGATCTTGGGTAATGTCATTGCTACGGTGTAACTGAAATGAGAACTGGGGCTGCTAGTCTTGACATTGGGTCACCCAGTGGTAATCCATTTGTTATCTCTGTTACATTTGTGAGAGCACACACCCCCACTCCCTTTAGACTGCAGTAATTTATTTGGCCTATTTTATGTCTGATGGTCACTTGAAACTGTACCTCTTGCCTGTCAGCAGCTGTAGTTGTTTTGCTAAGTGACAATCTAAAGTGAGACTTCCTTGTGCAAATGTGTATTTTAGACATCGTCACCAGAAATCCAGTGGCTCTCCTCTCTCCCTACCCCTCTCTCCCCGTCCCCTTCAGCTGTTTAGATTTCAGGACACATGGCTTAAATGAACGTATGCTTGGAGTTTGCAAAATGGCTTGAATGACAGGAGAAATCGGATCACACAATGAGAGTTCAGAACCCAGCCACCAATTGGTACAGCAGGAGTCTGCAGCTCTCTTACGCTCATTATTGTCTCGGCATAACATCCAGCACTGTGCGTTTCTCACGTCCCCTCTGAGAGTGGGAATGCAATGGAAATGAGCGGGCGGAGGAATGTCCCCCTCCCTGCGAGGGCTGTCAGCCTCTGCTTTCTGTGGTACCCCCAAGGCCTGTGGGGAGCGGGGTGGAGAAGGGCCTGCACACCTTATTGTGCCTTCTTTGCTTACGCTGGAGAATCTCCAGCTTATCCTGCCAGTGCAGTGACTGCATGTGGAGGAGGGGGAGAGGTTGTGTTGCAAGCTCTGAGAAAATTAGTTGTCTCTATTTTATCTTTTGCAGCTGCAGCACTTTTTTTTTCTCCCCTCATCATTCCCCCCTCCCCATGCAAGTGGTATGTCTGAACCATATCCTTCAAAACCAGTTTTCTAAGCAGATTAGATGGGCAGCAGAGACAGCTATGCAATCAGGCAAAAATGTGCACTCAAGCCTTCATTTCATGCAGTGGCCAGAGCAGTAAGTGTCTACCACCTGTATTTTTTTTTTACTTAATTCTCTCCCTTTGCTGTTCTTCTATACTGCTGTTGTCTGTCGCTGTTGTAGATTGAAACAAAATGCTTGTTCTGATCCTTAATTATATAAAAATTAGGGAGGGGAAGGAAGTTGGGTTCCACACTAATACTCATTAACGTGAAACATAGAGCATGTTCCCAAGCTGGCATGCTTCACCATGCAAAGTGACATTTGCTCCCTGCGAGGGTGGGGAAGGGTAATCTGGGGATTACCCTCAGGTCCTCTAACACCAATCCTCCCCTGACCAGTCTGGAAAACCAGTGTCTCAGTTTACTGCTCTTTTGAATTCAGTATACTCCCCTGGACTGCCACTGCAAGTGAATTTGGTCTCCTGCTACCCCATATCTTTCAGTGCTCCCTATCAGCCTTGTTGCATGCTAGGAATCTGACAATAATGGTCTTCACCTGCTTTGAGATATCATCGGAACTCTTAAGCACTGGAATTGGTTTCATGTCTGGTCTCTTATAGGACAATGAGCTGAATTTGGGACTAAGCTCTCCAGACAAGTTTGGAAACCTTATGTCTTGTTCAGTGTGGGTGGAAAATGGGGATAGGTTAGTGGGCTGAGTGGCAGACCTGAGGAAGAGAGAATTGAGTAAGCCTTGGCTTACTCCTCTCTTCCAAGAGAGGAAACACAGTAAAGTGTCCCGGGAGCCAATTGTTGCTCCTCTGGAGGAGAGGCAGGAACCCAGAGCAAGGTGATCAAGTAATGCTTCTTACTGTGAGTCTGGAGAAGCAGGGAAGAGAAGTTGTATAATAAGAGTAGAAAAGAGAAATTGGGGATTGGGGTTATGAGGGGAAAGAGAGAAGGAGAGAAAATAAACCTTTTATTTCCTATAGGGGGTATGAAGAAGGAAAAAAAGAGAAACTAAACTGAAAACTTTGGTGTGCTTTGTAGGGTAAGAAAGAATCTACTATAAGCCCAGACAAGGAAAATTATGTTTGAAATACTGGTAGAAAACTGGGCTTTAACATGTTGGCATGATGCACTTAATTATCTTCTGCTGATCCCTCAAAATTAAAAAATTACTTTGAGAAGAGTTAAAAATTTCAAACAAGAGAGACTTAATCTTGCTGGCAAAAAGGGGGTGAAAAAGTGGGTGGAAAGCTGGTTGAATGTGTCAACCACAAAAGCGATGAGATACGGTTGTAATGAATTTAGGTTCTAAAACACAAGGAAATCGTGCAGAGATATTTCTCACACTGACTCGTAAATAGCATATTTGGGTGTGCAGCATTGCCAAATTTACCCTTGTAACAGGGGCAACTTACAGTAAGTTCCCACCAAAGCCATACACCATCTGTTTGAATTACTTAGAGAAAAGGTTCGTCTCCTTATTCCCCTTCTATTAGATGTGACAGATTAATGTCTTTGAGGGCAGATCACTGTTAGGCTTAATCTTTCTCTGGTTATGATTCCTTATAACTATAAAACAGTCACAAGGTTATGGGATTTAAAAAGAGAGGTTTATAGCAGTTTCCAACACTGAAACTACAGGCTAAGTGTCTCTCCTTTTCCTTTTTTTTCAAGAGTAAATCAAATCCATCCATACACACACACACACTCTGCCTTCTCTCAGATATACAGACCTGGGGGAAGAACACACACTACAAGAGCTGCATTATAGAGTCTACAGGAAAATTACTAAAATAGCTTTCTGTGAATGCATACTAATCTTCTCTCTTAGTCCTCTCCACTTATTTTAAGAACTGTTGGCTGAGCATGAGTTGGTGGCACCCCTAACGTTTGGGTCAGAACTCAGAGCCTTCAGCAGCTCCACCAGCAGCTGTTTCTACCCAGCTCTCATAAAAGCTGTGCCTGTGCCTTGGCTTGAAGCAGCAATGTATCGACTGTTCAGACATCTGTTGCAAACCCCCTGGTTCAATACTTGTCAGACTCTAAACTAGTCGTTAAACTCGCCTGACGAACTAAATCCTACAGTCCTTAGGTCATGCCAGGAGCTGTGCAGGAGGCAGAAGGGTGCTGATATTGCTATAATTCAAGTTCCCTGCTGAGGAAGTTTCTGCAGGAGTGAGATTTGTTCATGGTATGATTTTTAAGCCAGTTTGTAAGAATGCTGCTGTGGTCAGTAGGAGACTGATCTGAATTTTCCTTGGAGTGGCTTTTTCAGAGAACAGCATAGTTTCTTTAAAATGGAAATATTGTTTTTCTCCTAGAAAAGCCCAATGCTAGATTTCTGATCACTCGTAAAATTAATAAACTAGCTTTTACCAGAATGTTACACTGACCTGTCTATGCTGCCTGAATGGGAGTACCCCTTTGCTTTGCTTTTCTCTAACTGATCTAAAAGACTTCACTTGGGATTGGTTCAAACATTGCATTGGATTCCAGGTCATCCTTGACTGCTCAGAGAGCTGTTGACTGAGGTACCCATTCTGCTGGACCCCAAGGGCTTTGGCCTTCCCAAATGGCAGCAGAGGTCTCCCAGGGGCCGTGCTGTGCCACAGGAGACCTCAGTGTGTGCTTTGGGAACTGCCTTCCAGCACGGGAGTCTCACCCAGAAGTGGGGCCGGGGTTACCAGGCTGCCAAGCTGCAGTGACTAAGGCAGTGCAACACTGTGGGAAGAAAAGCAGCTCAACATTGTTCTGACTCAGAACAAAAGTTCTCAGATCGGGTCACCAAACCAAAATGAACTAACTTTGGTTTCAGTAATGTAAAATATTCCATTTCAAATGAAACAAAATGCACTGGTGTTCACAAATAGGTTTCCTTTTTTCTGGTTCTTTCTTTTTAAACTTGTGAACTTCCATTTTACATAGTGTCTAATTTCAGTTTTTCTGCCCGAATTGGGATGAGAGCAAATGTTGAAATACTGGAATTTCTTCCTTTCCGGGGAAGAGGCAGCTGGTGAGTAAGAGCAACCAGTTTCAGGGTTGGGACAGCTGACTTTGAAGCCCTGTACACTGCAGCAGAGCAGGCGATGGAGGGGCAGATAGGCCATGGAGGGGAAGGGAACACACTGGCAGAAGGAGGGAAGTAGGAGACAGGAATGAGAAACAGCAATGAGGGCTAGAACAAAAGATATGGAGGAGAGAGCAGAAGTTTCTACTTGGCTCCCTGGGGTGTAGAACAGCTCTGGTTTTGTGCTATTACACTGCTGGCCGTGCCTGGGTCAGTACCAGTGCTTGGCTGAGTGTCCAGCAGATGTGTGGGAAGGTGCCACACCGAGAGCTCCTGTCCCAGGGTGAAGGAGGAACTCCTTGGAGAGGTCAGGGGCTAGGTGAGATGGAGCTGGGGGGTCACACCAGTGCACCACCAGGCAGTGCTGCAGGGTTTCACTTCTGCTTGCAGAGCAGTTGAGTTCTTCTGTGCAACTGGAACAGGGGATGAATGCAGGATCAAAAGCTGAGCACTTCTGAGTTCTCATCCTGGCTCCGAGCAGGGCACCGCAGCCCTTGTGAGTTACAGACTGTCTGCCACTGAGTCTTTTTCTGCAAAGTAGAAAGCACAGGCATACTCTTCTCTGGTGAGACCAGGAAGGAGCACTAGTGACTGTTCCTAACACTGCGGAGTGTTTATTATGCTGATGCTTTTATTATTTAGCAAGTTTCTTGACTTTTAAAAATAAATATACCAAATTGATACACTCCATCCATCAGCAGTGCCCTCGAGGAATGAGTAGCTAATTAGAGAGCAGGACTTGTGAAAAGACAAACCTGGGTTATGCACAGAACAGGTTTCTCCAGTATTTATTGCCTACGTTACTGGCCAGGCTTCCTTGTAAGTAATAGTCAAATAATCGGCCTGGGTCCTTTTGTGAATGGCTTGAGTCTGTGTGGTCCCTCCTTTGTTAGAGCAACTCATGGCTTCTGAAAGCTTCTGCACCCCCTGTTCTGAACAGCAGAGCCTGGTGGCACCAGCTGCTTCTGTCTGGAACAAACATTTGCATGTGACATTAAAAAGAAAAAAGCTAGTTTCAAAATTTATTTTCTTTTCCTTATCCCCTCATTTTTTAGCCCTAGTTCAAACTCTGGAAATATTTAAAAGATTAATATATTTAGCTTTTGCTACAAGCATCTTTTAAAAAAGTAAAGCTTGAAGAGGAAAGAGAAATCTTTCCTTCAGAAATAAAACAGCAGCCAGTGTTTGGAAATATTTTAACAATAGACCATATGGGAGTCCCAAACTATTAAGCTTTATTATTCAGAAGGCGGAAAATGTGGTTTGATATTCAATTGATATACAGCATAAATGAGAGCCACAAACTCGGCTCCCTTGAGCTGGGATTCAGATGTTCTCTTGAATATAATAACCAATGCTTTGGCCTAGTTCCACAGAATGCATCCAGCCTGCTGATCACAAGCCAAGAAACTGTAAGCTTTTTTCCCCCTTCCCCTCTCTTCTCCAAAGTACTTTCCTCTCCTGCCAGCATGAGCTTTTGGCCTGAATATAAATCTGATACTGGATGTGTATAGAAAGTGGGGAGGATGCTAATGGTGCACAGCAGTGGAGCTGTGTGTGTGCATGTGTGTGTTTGTTTTTCCTCTGCTTTCGTGATAAGGTTTTCCCCTCGCAATGTGCTCTCAGGGGGTTACATTGGTCATCCTAGGTGGGAGCTTCTTTGTTCATGTTTCACTATCTGTTTCTTAGTGCTGTGGGAGCAGGTAAATATCTTTTGGGGTTACTGTGAAGTGGTGCCAGAGACCATGAGAAAGTGGAATTTATTGGAGGGAGAGGCTGGAAGTGGTTTCAGTTTCTTTTCAGTTGTTTTTGATTGCTTTGTTTTGGTTTTGGTTTTTTGGTTTTTTCCCCCCTGCTTTGATTTGCATATATTTATATTTGCCGTTACCCCTTTCTATCATGTCTCTCTTAACTTTATCTCTTATGGGGGAAAGAACCCATAAAAGCTGCTTATAAAATATTATGTACACGCACTAAGATTGCCTGTGTGCAAAAGAAGGCTGAAAGATGGATACTGTGATCAAGTTATGGCAGGCTGGATCACCCACTTTTTGACATAGGATCCCTTTGGTACTGATATCCTCAGCTGTGTTGGGTCCTATCTTGTCTATCCTCTCAGGATCTCTGTGGTTTGTGATTTCCTCTGAGTAGGCAGGAGACACCAGCATTAAGGTATCTTGCATTTTCTCTAGAAGTATGGTGAGCCCAAGAAAAAAAGACTCCCGCTTTACGTGTGAGTCCAGGAATGCCTCTCATGTAGAACACTGGAGAGAATATAAATTATGCATGCTGAATGTGAAGTTTAGTTTTGGCTTCTGTCTTTTCTCCATTTCTCTTTTCAGTTGTTCATGATAGCTTAAATTTTCCGTGTTTTTGTCTCAACCCACACTCGAATTTTTTCCTTTGGGGAAAACTGGAGCAAAATCAATTTTAGTGCAATTTTTCAAGACTCCTTGACTTGTACTTACATCTGTTTGGTGTGGGGGAGTGGAATTTTATCATAAACCGTTTGATTTATTTAATGTATTCAATAAGCATCGAAGATGTGCCAGGTACTTTCTCAGCCCTTTTGGATGAGAAATCTTGCAAGCTAAGAACTAAATAAACAAAGAAGGTCCAGAACTCAAAATTTCCCTGCTGTTAATGTCTCCATACATCTAAGGAATAAACCGAGTTTGAACAAAGCAGATCCTAAGACTTGTAAAGTATGAAATGTCACAGGCAGTACTGATGAGATCTGTGATTGAAACAACTATTTTTTTAAACATATGTCCTGATCCTGTTATCTGCCCAACTTAAAACAAACTCAGCTGAGATGTGCCCATGCAGCAGCTCTATTTTCATTGCAACTGTGAGTCTGTTTCTGTTGGTGAAGCCGCTGTTACGGGTGTGTGATGCTGTACCAAGGGCTCATCTAAACGTTGATTGAGACCAAGGTAAGTTACAAATTGAATGGAAGAGCTATTCTCAGTTAACTTCATCATCTTAATGAAGAGGCAGTTTGGAATAGTTAATAAGGAATAGCTGTTCTGGAATAATCCATTTTTAAGACAAACCCTCACTGTTTCTATAATTGCATTCCAGGAAGCTATTCTGTTCTGAATCAGCATGGGATAGAGTGCCTAGAAGACGTTCAGACCAAGCACAGCTAGCGGTGAGTGGGCAATACACACCGGGATGCCCTATTGCAGCCATTCCAAGTGAGCAGCAGAATAGCCCAACGGGTTGCCTGTACATCTCTCTAAAAGGCAGCTGAAAGTAAATATGAAAATCACGGCACAAAGGCCTCTGTCTTAGCAGGGATGAAGTCTGAGCTGCCTGTTACTGTCTGAGCATTAGCCTGGTGTTATGGACAGAATGCATGTCTCAACCCGTAACTGATCACAATTTGATTAAATGTTGGGGTGTGGAAAGGACTTGTGTGCTTTTTCCCAATATGTATATTTACATCATTATGTGGGAGCAATCAATTTATCAAACCCATCTGATTATTCAATAGTGGGGAAAGACAATTAGTTGGAAGAAAACGTGTGCTGTTTTTAAGGTGGATAGAAAATTGGTTTAAAAGAAATTCACACTATCCCTTTCTTTTGAGGAGAACCTACACTAACAAACTAATCAAGGTAAGAGAAATCCAGTAATTTATAACTGAAAATAATTTAAAATGCCATGAAAATTTTCCTGCAGCATAAAATTTTGTGCTTGTCCTTGCCAAGGAAGATGGGCTGGAGCAGAGGTGGTGCTCTTGTGCTTCACCTCATTGTAGTTGTGATATAGCTACTGTTAATTCATAGTTCTCTTGACTTTTGGAATTCCTCTGTTCCCTTAAAAGGGAATGTGGCAGCCTAGAGTGGAGAAGCTCCAACTGCAGCCCTCTGGATGTTAATCCACCCCGACTTTCTTAAGCCTCCTACTTAAATCATTATCTTAATGAATCACCATTGCTGCTATCTTCAGTGCTACACAGGAACATGCAAATTTTAAACAGCCTGGGGGAAAGCCCTTTTTGTCTGTAAAGTGCTCTGATACTTGCATTTAGATGTTACCATGATAGGTACCTTGGATACTACTTTCTGCCTAACCCCCTGGATAGATCCTGGGGTGTAACTTCCCCATGACCTGCTGGGCAGCTCTGGGCTCCCTGAAAAGGGATGGATGTGAAGATTCTGCTGCTGACTGGGAGCAGCAGCTTGAGCTCAGGCAGTTGAAGCCAGATCACTCCACTATTGTCCTTCAGCTGAGGGCCTCTTGCCTGTGCTTTCCTGTAGCTGCAGAATGACAAGGAGATAGGGGAGTGAGGATGGGGGTCTCTCCTTAGCTCTGCAATTGCCATTTTTCACTTTGGGCAAGTTTCTTCATCTCTTCACTTGAATTTTTTTGACAGCTAAAATAAGTCATGCAAATGTTCATGGATCAACTATATTTTCTCCCAAGTAGGTATTAAGGAATTTGATACAATAGGAAAATTACCAGCTTGCTAGAAAAACATTTGTTTAAGGAAAAACTGAACATAGTGAAGCCACTGCAAACTGTCTCCAAGACTTTCAACATTGTGTTGTCCAAATTTTTCCTCGATGATTCAATTTGGCTACACATTGAGCTCTGCCCACTTCAGCTCTCCCAGCTGATCACTTGAAAGTCTTCATTTGTAAATGGTGGATATGGAAAGAAAGCCATGTACAGGTGTTTCAGATGGCAAATCTTTGTTGTTATTTACAACATGTATTGAAAGATTTGATTCCTTTATTCATTAAACCAAGAGCTGGAGAAGCTGTTTCATGCAAATGTCCTAGATGATAAGAAGTACCCTTCTCCAGTTGCAAAGTCAATTCATCCATTGTCCCTTTTCTGAGGCTTAGAAGTAGAGCCCATTCCCTTACTATGGGTGACTTTTCCTCACCAGTAGTAGTTCTGCTTCTGGAGCAATAGCAGGATAAATGTGGAAGATATCAAGTGAACAGGGATCCTTTAGTTTCAACTAGGAGAAGACCTTATTAACAGAACTGAGCTGAAATGCATTTTCTGTGATAACGTTATCAGTTGTCAATTCCCGCTGGGAGAGTTATGCCCACAAGAGGCCAGAACATTTATCTCAAGGAGGGCATCCTCGTTCCCTCATTCTTCGCAGTCAGATATGCTGTGAAACAAGCTACCTGGAGCTGGATGCTCATGCTAAGAAGAATGCAGCTTCTCAGTTGGTTACCAAAGAAAGGAGATGTGAATAAACAGTACATGCAGACTTTTTGTAGCTCAAAGCCTCGACAGGTGTCCAAGTGTAAGGCAGGAGATATGATCTGCTGCCTCACCTTTTTGTGCACTTCTTTCTGGAGAACAGCAAAGAAGTAGCTCTGTGACTCAAGTGACTCAAACTTTTTTCCCTGCTTGGTGTAGCTCTGAACAGACCGCCACTTTCTTGTCATAGTGTTTAAGGCACTCTTTGCAAACTGCTCTACGGTGATAACTTTTCTGCTTATTGTGAGCAGGTTGTTGTGTTCTCTGTGTTCAAGTTCCTGGCTGGCTCTGACCCCTCATGGGATGGCAGCATTTTATAATAGAGAAGGTTAATTAACTGGGGAACCATCTCTCAGATTCAGCACCACAAGAAGTGTCAGAGTAGGGATTTCAGAAGAAATATCAGAAGGGAGTTGTACATGTATATATAAATGTGTGTGTATAAGGTGAAAATAGAGATGACTGACATTTGAGGCTGAGTGCAAAACTTAAATGCAACTTTTTCTCATTCCAGTCTTGGAAAGTCATGGTGATGGGTGTGGGCAGGTCTCTGGCTGACTTTCTGAATTGCCTTTATGTCAGAACTGCAACAAGGGATTTGGTGCAATTTCTCATGCTATTGAGTAAAAGGGATGTTCTATCCCACATAGTTTCCTTAGGAAATTGAAGGAAAGGGATTCTTCTTCACAGATCTTAACAGACTCAGTGTATTTTTGCAGGCACTGTGTGCAAAATATTCAGTAAATGAGATATCCAAAGGGAATGTTTCGATATGCTGAACTGGATTACTTTATTCCCCCAGCTTTTGCACACTGTCTTATGCTCATGGGTAGTTGTAGATTTTTGTCAGTGCACAAACGTTGTTATTTCTATAGTTGCCTCATTCAAATTCAGAGGTTTGTAACTATGGAAGTAAAATGTGTCTGTGCTATTATTTTGTTACTCTGTCTTGAGCTACTTTTGTTAACTGCATGTCATAAGAGTTGGTGGTTGCTCAAATTACCTGCTTGGTTGTCTGGTCAGGTATGCTGAGATTCAGTATTTCAGTTTATAACTTTGGTTTTTGTTATTTTTCTCCTGATGTGTTAACAACTGCCTGCAGAAATTCTGAAACTGTGGTCAAACAAACTGCTCTGATGTTTCCTCCTGGTGTTTGCTAATTCAGCGGCGCTTGAGCTGCTTATAAGAAGCACAGAGAAACCGCAGCTGAGGGCTGTGAATGGCAGTGCTGTGCGAACAAGTGATGCACACAGAACTACACAGGTAGAGGGGTTTTAATCTGCAAGCATATCTGTCATTAATTTTAAGGCCTTTAGGAACCATGGTTGCTCAGCTAAGAGAGGGGAGATAAGCCAAGCAATTATATGGAGCAGCTCTGTTTGGTGAAGCACATCTTTTGGGATTAGCAGGGGCTCATGAGGCAGGGTGGTGATTTGTGCATCGCACTGCCAAGTCTGACTGATCCTTCAGGACAGTCACTGTTATGTGGGGCCTCCTGGGAAATTTCTTAAGACTGGGATATTGGCTGGGACAAGACTGAGAAAGTTTCCTTGGTTTGTCGGTATAGATTTTAATGCAACAATGCTCCCCACTGCTTGCTGGAGAGAACCACATCCTTTCTGCTTCTCTGCTTTGTGGACTTTCTTGCTGGGTGTACAGGTGAAAGAAAGTAGCCATGAGCTTTGAGTGACTGCAGACTGCTGTGCTTTTGGGAAGACTTTGGAAAATGGCAGGGATTTGAAAGCTGAGATTTTGACTGACTTTAATTGGGTAAAAAAATTGAGATGACTGTGGCAGCAATTGTTGGGAGAAGAAAAATGTCACCTTTTACCTCAGCAGACTACTTAACAGCACTCTGAAGTGAGTCCCCAGAAAGTTCTTGCAGAGAGACGAATGGGCAGCTGGGAGGAAATGCAGTACTCCCTGAAGAAACAACAAACTTTGGATGTTTACCCAAGCTGGTAAACCAAACAGAAACCATCAAAGTGCTGCTGGGTAAATCCATGGTGTGCCAATGTCTTAGGCACTGTGCAGTTCTAATCACCACCTTCAAAGGTAGAGGAGGGCTAGGGAAGGTCCAGAGAAAAGTCAGTCCCTATGATTTCTCTTTGCCATAGAGAAGAGATGATTTGTTACAGAAATTGCAGATGCATTGTATTGTCATGAATGGGAAGGGGAGTAGGGAGTGATCCTTCACAGTTCCTGTTTGCTAAATTGATTCAAAGCAGGCAAAGAGGAGGCACTCTGTCAAGCAGCAGTTACCAAGTGAAACTCATTGCCACAGGGTGTTACGGATAGCAGAAGTCTAAACAGATTGAAAAATCGATGAAGGATAGATAAGTTCTTATTAAAAGTGATGGCCTGGATGCAACCTCTGGATCAGGAGATCTTTAACAATTGCACAGGGTGTAAGAAGGAAAAAGACTGCCTGTATTCTGTGTCATTGCTTTCCCTCCCTCTCTGCCATCCCTCACTTTTTTTTTTTTTTTTTTCTTTTTGGCCCTATTCTGGCTACTGCTGAAGAATGGAGAGAGATAGACCTTGCTCTTATAACATTTTATAGTTCAAAACTAGAAAGGAAACCAGCTACCCAGCAGTGCAGGGAACTTGTTTTGCCTTGCAGCCCACAGGTAATGTAAAGCACACTGAAATGAAGAGAATTAGGAGCCAAATGCCTAGAAATGTATATGTGTTGTAAAATGACTCTGTAGCCAGCATATTTTTTTAAAATTCCAAGTTAACAGGAAGCTGAGCATGTTAACAAAGTGTAAGTAACTACAATGTTTCCAGTTACTTTTCACACTTTCTCCTCTCAGTGCTACAGTCACTGATAATGCACCTAATGACTTGGGCATTTTTAACTCGAGTAGCAGTGACACCTTGGGTTGGAAGCTGAGGATGGCTGCTGTCCACTGAAAGGACTGGGGAGCACGACAGGGAGGGAGGAAGGAAGGAAGCAGAAAGTTGGGAAGGAGGCTAAAGAGAAGATACTAAAATCCTTTGTATATGCACAAAAGCAGGAAAGTGTAACACAGAGGAGGGCTTGTAGCTGTGACTGCAGCAGCAACAGTCGGTTGATATTTGGGAGGTGAAAAAAATCAGTTTTACATTTTGCTAGACGACTGTACTGTAATACAGCAGTGCCTCCTGGCAGGGAAAGCAATGTAATGTAAAGCAATACCGTGTGGAAGAGCAGTTGGAGAGCTGTCAAAAGCTGAGTAGCTTGGAATGCTTCCACGCAAACCTGGGAGCAGTGAGCTTGCTGCAGCGTGGCATTCCCCTGCCCCGAGGAGGAGTGGCTGCAGCGCCGGCGTCACTCGCCACCTTGCAGCCCGGCTCTGCTCTCTGGAGGCCGCTTTTCTAGGCAAAATAGCAAGAGTTGCTTTCTTCTCTTGGGAGATTGCTCCAGCTCACAGAGCCTTTGTGAGTTCATATGCCAGGCAGTCCTGGGGAAAATGAGTTTGTACCTGTCAGCTGTCATCACCTGCCACACAGGAGTACTCAAGGGCACAAGGCTGCCAGAGGGGTAGCAAAGGGCAGGAGCTCTCCAGAGTGGGCTGCTGGATCTCTGGATCTGATCTGATGGGGTGAACAAGGAAGAAATTACCTTTTTTTTTTAAAAAAAAAAAAAAAAAAAGTTTGTGTTTCCAGAAGGCTTTGGTGCAGGGCATTGGCTTTTATTCTAGTTTTTAGATTTTGGATATACTTAGTAATCTTACTTGTGGGGGGTTTTTACTTAGTATCTTACTTAGTAAGATTACTTAGTAATCTCACACTGGGGGGTTTTTACCTCCCCTCTCTCCTTGCCCCCAGCATTTTCCTTCCCTTTGAGTCCTCTGCCTCACTCTGTGTATTGCTACTATAAATTACTTGGTGTGAAGGGTCCTGTTTCTTACTTGAAGCCTCTGGATGCTATTAAGTAATTGATGGAAAAGCTTGTTTAAACATCACAACCCTACGTTATTTTTCAAATAGCCCTTTGAGGTGGCTGAAATGCTACTGAAAGATTACTTTCCTTTAATACTAGACAAGGAACTTCATTAGGGAAGGGAAGTAGTGTTCTTACTAGACTATTTCCAAGTTACAAGTCATCTTTCTTTTAAAGAAGGGATGTGCAATTTTATTCCCCTTGGTTGCTTCTCCCTCCACACCAGCAAAATGGCTCTTTATAGCAAGGAGCAAAGAAGGTTTATTGGTTTTATTCCTTCAGTGCATCCAGACTTTCTTTTGTCAAAAATCCATAAGAACAGAACGATGCATTCTGTGCATCTGCTATCTAGCCACAACTTGAAACCAGCAATACTGCTGAATTATCCAGGGAGATTGTCTCAATGAACAAGCTGTATACATGACAGTGGTCCAGCATGATGTAGGACCAGAGCACCATGTCCAATGCAGTGCTACTTTTCCTGCTTTATCACCTCAGCCACATTACTGGATGATTAACATGTGGCCATGGGTGAGCTTGAACAGCATCCTCCATCATACAGCTGGCAAAACGAATGACTTAATTTCAGCAAACAATTAAGTGTGAATTTTATAAATGGAAATGCTATCTTGGGAAGGAATAAACAAATAAGGAACTTAGTGCAGAAGTAGTTTGAGAAATATTGTGGATTATGAAGGCAAACGTGAAATTGAAAGTTCCATGAAAACCTGTTTCTTCTGCACTTTGCACATAACATTGTGTTTGATCAGTTGAAGGTCTGTTTCTCTGCCATCTTCCCGATAGCAAATTAAGCTTTATCTTGTTATTTTGGCATGTGTATTATGATTCTTCTTGAAAATAAGATTTTTCTCTAATATAAATTGCTAAACAAAATGTGGACAGAAGCAATCACAGCCTCTCAGTACATACGCCAAGAAAAGTGAAGCAGTATGGGAGGAAACGGATGCATCACCTCTCGCTTTTGCTGGTTTTAATAGTCTTTGATGGCAGTTTGTGGGACATCGCGCAGAAGTCAACGTCACTGTGTGACAACTAAAAGCTACTGAATTGAACAATCTTTTTAATAACTAGGAAGAGAAACTTGAAATTACAGTGGCTGCTTAAGCAATTTTCATAGATCTTAATGAGCTTAGATCTGTCTTTATTTAGGCACTGCTTGTGTTCTGCCAAAGGTTTAAGGAAAGACAGAATGCTCAGTTGTGGAAAGTCTGTCCCTGTACATGAGGAACAAGAATTTATTCTGACTGATGAAGCTGCCTTTGCAAGGAGACCTTCAGGCCGTTTTTGCAGATTTTTTTTATTTATTTAATCAGTAAAAGATTTCAGTTGGGAAAACAGGGAAAGCTTAAGAAATTCAGGATGCTTGTTCTCCTTTTCTAAGCTGGTGAATAAGAACTACATCTACTGGGAGGCCAACATCTGGTAGCTCTTGATTTTGAAGGACAAGGCAATGTGAATTCAGTTTTAAATCATCAGCTACAGCTTACTTTTCTTTATGAAAGAGTTTGTTTTAAATGTTAAACATGTTTGGACTTAAATGCTTAGTATGGTAGATACAAAAAGTAAGTAAAAAATTCTCAATTAATCATGACTTTTTGAATTTTCAGGCATTATGATTCAAATGAGAAAATGTCTAATAAAAGTCACTGGCTGTTTATTAAAATTATAAAAAGAAGAAAAATGTCAGCTGGATAAATACCTGTGGAATAGAATAAATGTTTCAGCTGGAGATAGTGAAGCTCTGGTTAGCAGAAAATAAGACCAAATTGAGAGCAGATTATATTTGGTTGCAAATCAATATGGCTTATTAGTTGCCAGCCACTGATCATCCTTCATGACCTAGAGAGTAAATGTAAAACAAGACTAAAACTGGTAGCTTTCAATTACTTTTATTTAAATCCAGTCTCCTCTACCACTGAATGCTCTCTGAATAAATAAATAAAGAAGTAAAAGCACATTTAGCTGCTGGCATGGCATTGCCCTAGCTTTTCCTGTATTTGCAATGGTTTGATACACAGATAAAGGAAACATCTTCTGTGTGTTCATATATGAAGTCTCTAATGGAACAGCTGATCTCTTTTTTTCTCTCCCCTTCCTCTCTCTCATCTCCCTCCCCCCAAATGGGGACAAGTGAATTTTGAATTTCTTATATTTTAAATACTTCTCAAAGTATGTGAGGCTGAAGATATCTCTGAGTATAAGTGCACCTGGCCTTCTATTTTCCTGTATTCTGTATTGTTGATACAAACTGCAAGAGAGGCCTAAAGAGGTTTTTACTATTTTACTCCTGGTCACGTGTTTGGCACTGCAAATTTGAACATTAAAATTAATTATGGCCTTAGAGACAGACAGTCCAACAGTGAAGTAGCTTGTAATTTATTTGAACTCTGAAATTCCACCAGTTAAAGTTGTGTAAAACTTTCCAATAGTTTATTTATATATTATTTTAAGAAAAAGCACCTTAATTATGAGTCTGGTTGCTCAATAAAAAAGAATAGCTATTTGGCTAATCACTGCTGTGCTCTAGATCATTAATTTTCTTTTTAACGACAGTAGGATTTTTTCCATTTTCTCCTTTAAAACCTTTTCAATTATATAACAAATGTGCTTGATTTATGGGGACACTCTCTAGGATTTTATGCCCCAAGACAGGCATGTCACGAAATTGCTGGAGGTTGGTGAAGAACCTCAGTTGGATTAAAGGCTTGTGAGTACTGACAGGAGTGGGAGTTGAGCATTTGGATGCAGGCCTGCACAGCGGCACGTGGACAGCTCTGTTCTCAGCTACTCCCACTTTAAGGAGTTGTTTTGTTCTCACCTAGAAATTCAGACTTTCCCTATGAGAACACACACCTCTGGGTATGCAGAGGGGTTGCTCATAAAAAGGCCTTGTTTTCCCAAAGTCTGAAAAATTTTTGTTTGTGGAAAAATGAAGTGAATGCATTCCTGTACTAAATGTGGGGATTTTTAAAAATGGTTTCTTAAATAATTGTTTCTGCATTAGGTGTGTCACCAAGTCTAAAGGTTCCTGGAAGTGCACATTTTCTATGTGGCACAGTTATTAAATACAGCCGGGCTTCTGTTTGGGGACCCAGATCTGTGCTGTCAACTTGGTTTCAAGTTGCTTGAGAAGTAGAGGACAGTCTGTATTCTAAGATTTCCTGACAAATGTGTGAAGTTCAGAGCTCTTACCAGGCTGGCTGCTAACTGGCCAGGAAGTCCCTAACACTGTGGCTGGCAAAGAAAACATAAAGAAAACATAAAGATGCTAAATTTTGGTTATGGGAGTCTGTTCAGCATTTAAAGTCCTGGTGTCTGAGAACATGGGGTGGCATTTGCAACTGATGTTTGCCTGGTAGTTAAGGACTCAGAGTAATAAATAGTTGGCTAAGTAGTAAGAGTTCACCTGGCAATTAATGCTGATTTTCATGGCTATGGACTTGAGGCCTCTTGAAACCGAGAAATGCCAGTAATAAGAAGGTGTTTGTAGGGGTAGATGGATCTGGGGGGCTTTGAGGTCCTGCTCATGTGTTTGAGAATGAAGTATCATGGAATGTCCTTATTCTAGATTAATTTGAACAGAAATGGCCAGTGAGGTGAAGAGATGAATGGGATGTAAAGGATGTGAGAATTTCCCTTTGCTTCCAACTTGCACTGGACTGATGAGCTGGGTTCATTGAACCCTGTTTCACCCAGTCCTTGAGGGGTTATAAAGCAGAGGTGGACTGAAAAAGCACTTGAGAAGAATGTTTAGCTTGGCAATGCCTTCATCCCCAACAGCTGATTGTTATGCCTGGAGCCAGTTACTGTAAGGATGAGCAGACAAACCTGATGCATACTGAAACCTGGAAATTGGAATTAATTAAATAGTGTAATAATTTATGGATGTGGTAGATTCCTTGTAAGTTAGGCTTTTCATCAAGATTGGTCCGTTCATTTTTATTCACATACTCTCTCTCCTAAAAGCTGTTGCAAGAATTGTTCTCCAGAAAATGAAGGCACTTATGCTGTTAAGGAGGACTAAGAAGGGCCTTACAGGGCTCCTCCACCTCTTAGCCCATGTGTGCTGCTCAGCAGCTTCTCACATCTGTTGGTGCTCTGGCTCCCTGATCAGTACTGCAAGATGCCTTTCATGATGGATGGCATCAGGGCAGTTCTTCATGCTGAAGAATTCCTTTGAATTGTGATGCAGAGTTATAGCTAAAACCAAGTAGCTCTTCCCTTTGTATTATCTGTGCCACTCATGACACAAAAAACTAATGTGTTTGCCGCCATAAAAATTTTCTTACTATCTCTTTCAGCTGCTTAGGCCATCAGCTAGCATGCTCTGAGGTTAGTGGTGAATTAGGTTGAAATTGCCAAGGGGTGTCTTTCTGCACTGACTTGAAGATGTATGAGGCTCGCTCTCCTTTGTTCTTCCTTCATCCTGCTTTAGCCATACCTGCATTGTGCCCTGTCAGCGTTTTCTGCTTGGGAATGGCTGAGTGGACTTTGCTCTGTTAGCCACGCATCTTTTTTTATTTAAAGGAGGTCTTTAGGGTGTCTATTTGGCATAAGTTGGTTGAGAATTTTCTGATAAAAAGCGCAGGGGAGGGAAAGAAAAGGATACTTGGAGCCTGCGCCCACTGTCTCCCGGCAGTGCCCCCTTCCTGCTCTGGAGGAGGTCTCTTGCTTGTCTCTGCGCTGGGTCGGCCCCTGGAGCACACAAGTGCTCGGAAGCCGCGGTGGCAGGGTCGCTGTCTGTCTGTCCCTCTGTCTCCGGGATCATGTGGCAAAGGGGCCGTGCCTGCGGCGAGAGCGGCTCCCCCCGTGCGAGGAGTCACAGGACACCGCCGGGGGTAGCTCCAGCTGGTATGCACTGGTACTAATATAATCCCGCAGGACTGTATCCATGAGACACAAGTGTGACATGTGAGGTATTTAAGGAGACACACCTGTTCTAGGCACAGGCTGGGTATTGCATGCCTTGGAAATGGACGGTTTGGTGGAGCAGGGAAGACTCTCATTTTATCCTCAGGAGGGCTTTGCTTTCTTCTTTCTCCCCAGCTGCACATTATTTTATAATTCCCTAATATTAGGCAGTCCTGTAGACTGTTAGCACCGGGCTGTTTCAAAGGCCAGGCTGGTGTTTGCAGGAGAGAACAGCCTCTGATCTGAGTGATGGTTTGGGTGTAACTGCTCCCAAGAAAGGGCAGAGAATTCAGAGAATGTCATCTATGTGTGGGGTTGGGTTTTTCAGTCCTTTAGATAATTTAGATTTTGTGTTGTGTTTACCAGTATTTTTATTATAAGGCCTCTGTCTTGCAGTTTAGAGCAGTAAATCACATAAAAGCCATACCATCTTAAAAATTTTGTACAAAAATATTTTGTCACTTTGGTTTGAAATCTGAGTGTATTTCCCTTTCTTCTTCCCATCTCCCCCCCATCCCAAAAACTACTGTGAAACAATTAGAAACAGTTACTCTCCATAGGAAGAAACAAGTAAATACAAACTAAATCTCATGGTTGCATAGCATAAAGAATTAAAACGCTTAGATTTTTATCTCTCTTTTTTAAGTTTATCTGACACTTGTTTGGCAAAGGATAGGTTTTTTGGCTATTGAAAAGGGCATGTATTAAGATGAAGGAAAAAAAATGCAGGGTCTGTTATATGACTTGATTCCATCTGTCTGTCATTTCTTTCAAGTAGAATGGAATTTTTCTCTCAAATTTGATGGGCCTTTTTTTTTTATGTTAATGTGAAATCTCCTAGTTTGCCTTAGTCTCGTTCCACATGGCCCTTTTTCCATGGATTCCTGCTCTTGGTGAGGTGTTAAGTGCTTGTTGGTTTGGGACAGCTCCCAGGATTGGGGCCAAGGCTTCTCCTACATTTGATAGATTGTTGTGCGGAAATAATAGTGACTGGGCAGTTGTTCCCTCCCATCTTTATTTTAAATAAGATTTTCAGGTAAACATCCAGTATGTCAATTGTTTGCAGAACTAAAGTAATGGCTGGTGGAAATAAGGAGGAGGGTTGTGCTCTAGGACCTGCTTAGTTTGGGCAGTCAGGTATTTCGGGGGGAAGGTGGTAATTCTCTTCTGTAACAGCTTTGCACTCTGAGTGTGGTGGTCTGGAATAACCAGTTCCTGAGTGGATGACAGACTCTCCTCCTCAGAAATTAAAGGTTTTTGGCAGGGGAGAAGATCCTGGGAATGGACAACCCTCAGCTCCAGCCTCACTTGGCCCATGGGGTCATTGACCCTTATGACAAGGGGGTATAAATATGTGTCTTTTTAATCCTAACCTGAAAGAGGACTGCAGCTGTATGCTGGTGTTCAGTTTGACCAGATCCAAACCCTCAAATAGTTTTCCTCCCTTGTGGGCAGACACATTTTTGTACACATGAACGTAAAAATACCTTCGATTATGCTACTGAGAAGCAGAATATCTTGTTGTAAGGAAAGAATCATCCCCCTCTAGCTGTGGTGCCTCTCAGGCTGGCTTTCGGCCTCTGCAAATCACATTTTGCTGCATAGCCTAAGGTAGACACAGCCTCACTATCCCTGCTAGCTGGTTATAGTGGGCTCTCCCTTATCTCTGTTCCTACTGGATTCTCCCAAAGTTAATAGATGTGCAATCAAACACTGAATATATTTATTCTGGGTTGTTTGGGGATTTTTTTTTGGGGGGGGGGGGGGGGTGAGGGTCGTTTGATTTAGTGGTGTTTCTTGTTCCTTAACTGCACCCTGCAAAATGTCCTGGCTGAGTTGTTTCCAAGTACTGGCATCTCCAGGGAAGGGGTTATAAATTGCTAATTTAAAGCCTGCAACAGGATAATTAACTAACCAGTTTGATGTAAATGGCTTAATGGGGCTTTACTAGCCCCTTTGAACTTAAAGTAGCACTAAAAAGTAAACTGTAAATACCTTCAAGGAACGTAGTGGCATGTTTGAATGTGGGGCTGCTTGCATGTAAGGAGCAAGCCTGCTCAACTTGCCAGGAATCCACTGGCCTGTGTGACAGCAAACATGTCAAGGGGGTGAGGGGACCAACCAGGCACCCCTTGGGGAAGGCTCTGCAACTACCTTGGTTCTCAGGAAGCACACACATTCTGATATATCAGGCTTTCAAACCTGTCCTGCCTGCTTTGGAAAATTTAAATCACAACCTCAGTTTAAATGCAACTGTAATGAATTTCATCAGGACTGAAGGAAAAAAAAGAAACAGAAAAACCAAAACCCTGAGGGGGAGGCAGCCACTAGAGTCCACCCTAATTTTCCTGCAGTTCTATTTGCATTAAGGTCTTTTGGCAAGTCCAGGCAGAAACACTTATTACACTTTGTTTCAGAAGACCTCGTTACCCATTAAATCTGCTGAGACAACACAGTGCAGCCCTGCAGCAGATTGCAGTTTCTGATGTATTTGGGGGACTTTGGGGAGAATCTCCAGACTCTCATTCTTGCTGGGCTGTTACAAAGTTCCAAGGGAGGAAGTCAACAACAATTAATCACCTAGAAATGAAGGTCATTACAAAGTGGAAGCATCTTGGGTAGTTAGGCATTGATCTCACTTCTGCCTATGGAAGCTGGGGTGTTGGAGAGGTGAATTTCAGGCCCAAAGGCCCACAGGAATATTCCCTTGAAGCTCTTCCTGGTCTCAGTGCTGCTCTGCTCTGCCTTCTCAGTGTGCATGCACCACACAGTGTCAACAACAATCCCAAGAACCTTTTCTTCATTGTTCCTCTGTCTCACAACCATCTTTCACCTATTGCCAGCAGCCTTCCTGGATACCAGAGGATGTTTTGGGGGCTGAAGCACAATCCTCAGTTATGGCTGTGACCTCTGACATGTAGGATTTGGCTTTACAGCCAGCTTTGTTCAAGAGTGCTCCTGATCCTTGGCTGTGCTTGGCTGCCTGCTCTGTTGTGCTGCCCTGAAGACCATGGAGCTCGTAAAGCTGAGCCAGACTGGGGCTGATGCAGAAAAAGGGCAAGACCTGACCTTTTAGGTGGTGTCTCTGACTTGGATGCCCTGAAACAAACAGATCATGATGCCTCATCCTCTGTAATGATGGCTCTATTTTTGTGTGGGTTTGTTTGGAATTTTTTTCCCACCTGGTAAATAATGTATCATTGGCAATATTAATGCTGGCCTTTAAAAAAGCAGCATAAAAGCACTGAAATCTGTTGTAGTGGGCCATGATGCAGAAGTGCTACATCTTATTTTAAAAGCCATGTCTGCCAGAGGATTCAGCCCTGCACTCTAATTATTCAGGTGTCTGTTGTATGCAGGGATCAAAATGCTCTGCTGTGGCCTTTAGAAGAGTTAATAACATGGCACTTTGCTCTTACGTGCTGACTGAAGCAGTTGGCACCATGGTACTACCTGCTTGCTGTGTGTGGGTTGGGAGCACAGCACAGGATTAATTTGGGGTTGTGTTGGCCAGGATCTGTCAGCAGAGCTTGCCCAGCTGCCTGTGCTATGCTGGAGCTGTTAATGCTTTACTTTTATAAGCACTAACCTAGAGCAAGCAGAAGAGCTCTGTACACACAGTGCTCATGGCTGGAGACTCCCTTCAAGGAACACCACAACACCTCAGCCTGCCAGCTTTGCTATCTTGGCATCTGACTGGGAAATGCAAATACTCAATCTTAATCATTCATTCCCACACGCTGACACGTATCCAAGGGGAACTTCTGTGAATGTTGTTATTTCCATATAACTTCAGCTGCTGCTTTGCTTCCCAGAACCTCCCCACCATGTGTCTCAGTGCAATGTTTTCCAGGTCTTTTGGATTTGTTTCCCTAATGGAAGGCAGGCTTTAGTGTGACTGTCCTTATCAGAAATCTGGGCAAGGGAGTCAAGGGCACCCTCAGTGAGCTCATAGGTGACACTAGGCTGGGTGGGAGTGTTGATCTGCTGGAGGGTAGGAAGGCTCTGCAGAGGGATCTGGACAGGCTGGATCCATGGGCTGAGGCCACTTGGGTGAGGTTCAACAAGGTTGAAAGGATGTTGTAGCCAGATGGGGTTTGGTCTCTTCTCCCAAGTAGCAAGCAATAGGGCAAGAGCAAATGGCCTCAAGTTGCACCATGGGAGATTTAGGTTGGATATGAGAGAAAATTTCAAGGAAAGGGTCATCAAGCATTGGAACAGGCTGCTCAAAGAAATGGTGGAATTGCCATCCCTGGAGATTATCCAAAGGATGTGTAGATGTGGACTTGGGGATACAGTTTAGAGGTGGACTTGGCAGTGATAGGTTAATGGTTGGACTTGATTTTAGGGGTCTTCCCCAGCCTAAGTGATTCTATGATTTTATGTGGAGAAGAGGAACCAACCCTGTGATTGGAGTGTGTGGGGTTGTTTTTATAAGGCTCTTCTCCTTCTAATCCCCCTCCAACAAACCCTTCCACAGATTTTTAGATTCCCCGCTAAATCCTTTAAATAATATGATAATAAAAAATCCCCCTTCTAATACACATTTTGTTTTGAAACCCACTAAACCTGACAGCTAACTCTGTTTGGTTTGTTGGCTTAAGAATCACAGGGAAAATATAAGTATAAACCCTGGGCCAGGACTCCGGGCTGTGACTATCACTACAGAAAGAACAAATGATGTGTAACGGTGTTTTCCTGACCTCTCCTCTGTTTTTAGAAACATGAAAAATTTCATCTGGCTATTGCTAATGTTAGAAAGTTGTGTAAAAATTAGAACGTAATGAAGACAAATTTTAAAGTGGTGTCTGCTGCAGTTCTTGGGTGTGTTCTCTCAATTGCCTCCTGCTTAGAGAGCAGGTGAAAAATCCAAGTCCTTTTCCAACATGTCAAAACCAACTTTTTCAAAGGATTCAGTAGCTGTGCCAAAGCGCCTTGCCTATTTGTAAGCAAATGGATAGGGTTGGGACTGTCTCTGCCCGGGCCAGCATTCACACACACAGCTGGCTCTTTTAAATCAATTTGATGAATTACTATATATCTCCTAATTTTTAAACAGGCAAGTCGCTGCTATTTCTTGCCTGCACAAGATTAAAAGGGCTTTTGCATTACATACCCTGTTATAAGACTTTGATTGTCTGGAGTAGGTCTGGGTGTGCTGTGACTGCTTCTGGAAGGGTCTGGGGATTTGGCATTCCTGTCAGGCTTCTTACATGAGGTTGCAGAGAAAGCAGGTGTGTGAAAGCCATGTCAGCATCTGTGATGGAGGATACCTTGTGATAAGAAGGATGCCACCTATGTGACTTATTCAGGTTCTTCAAAGGCATTGACTTGTTTGGTTTGGGATTTTGAGGTGGTTTTCCTGCTGTTAAAACGTACTCTTTGAGTGAAGTGCCTGCCAAGAAAATTCCTGGAGAAGGGAATAGATTAACCCAAGGTGGACTGACTTGGTGGGTCAGGGAAAGCTGGATGGCATCCTAACATCCCTGTGGCTGGGGAGGGAGGCACAAGCCTCGGGATGTGTGTGTTTCCGAGCACCTGCACTGTGGTGTAACAATGCCACAATTTATTCAGCCCTTCTCTGTGACAGAACTGTATGTGGCTGCATAATGTGCAGCCAGGGGCCAGGGAAGGCAGCTGGATCCTAGATACAGGTGTTTGGGAATGCACATTGCCAAGAGAGAGGCTTTAGTCTAAATGTATCCTCACTAAGAGTACTTTCTGCATCCTCTGGGCGTCTCTTGATGCTGTTACATCACTGGGCTCTGCTGGAAGTGGTAAGGATGGAAGGATTTTACTTCTTCCTTCCACTCTAAGGTGTGGTATCAATGTTTGCTGTGGCTGTGAGCAGATGTTTGTACGTGTATTACTCCTAGGGCCAGACTCTTATCCTATTTATATAGGTATAAAACTGCTGTGTTGGTTCATCTGTATTAGGGAAGTTCCAGCCTCTCTGGCTGTTTTTAGGGTTTGGTTCTGCTCGACTTTTTGGTTCTTTTTTTTCTTCCTTTAACCACTTTGCTTGCTGAGAGGGGAGAACTCCATGTGAAGTGATCCAGAAAAGTTTTAAAATAACCTTTTAGTGTGGGTTTGGTTTTGGTTTTGTTTTTTTCTTTAACTCTTGCTCAAACTTTTAAATATGTGAATTGTCTCTGTGAATTCTGAGTGCCTCTGAAACCTGCCAGCCAAGCCTAAATCTTGCAGGAGGTGTGGCCACATTTGTGTTCTCAGAGCTCTCTGGCACAGACACCTGGTACACCTGTGTCTCCTGCTAGTTTCAGTACTGTCATAACTTCACCCCTCATGCCTGTTTCTCTGGTACCTCCTGTTTTTCCCAAGGTTATCTTCTAAAAATAGAATCTGTTACAGATTTTCACTCACCCACACCCACCTTGAGGACAATAATTACAATGAGATGATTTTAATTATGCCAAAAGAAGGAGGGTGATGCATTCTGCTCTGCTCTTTGAGGCATTTTTTTTCTGGCAGGGAAAAAATTGCACAAATTGCTTAGCAATTTCCTTAGGTGACAAATGTAAAGTGAGTAGCTTTTGAAATACTTAAGCTTGAGTATTTAGACATTTGATAAATGATGGGTTATCTGAAGAATAAAATTGTGATGTTTTGGCACCAACAGAATTCCATGCAAAGGTCTCAATCTGAATAGAAAATCTCCTAATTTCCTTAATTGTTGTTAAACTGGTGGAGATAGCTGAGGTATCTGTGGCATTCACCTGTCCAGAAACCAAAGCCATGCTCAACCCAGGCAAGCAGAGATGCTTTGGATGATGCAGTTATCTGTCAGCAGCCAGGAATGAAAACATTTAGAGCACTCACAAGACAGAAAAAAACTTCTCTAAAATGAAAAAAAAAAAACCTGAATGAAAGCATGTAAGTGTTTGAGTGGATGATGCTGACTTTACTGTCCTCTAAACTATGCGTGCAGCAGCCCAGAGCTTACTGTCGTATAAAGCAAGAGAAAAAAAAGGGAAGCTGTCTCTATAGGCTACATGATGGAGCTGGTGAGCAGCTGCTCTGATAGTAGGGTGCTCTGTGTGTGATAATTGCCTACAGATAGAAATGCTGTGTAGAGGAATCATTGCTGGCACACTGACACAGGCTGGCTAACTAAACTGTTTGGTGGAAGGATAAGAATCTACTACAGCTCTTTAAAATCACCCTCATCGTGATCACCTCATGATCAAACATTACTTTCTCCACTGTGAGTATAAGCTTAGCACATTTCCCAAATGATCTCTTAAAGTAAAACCAGATTGGTTTATAAGAGACCAAGTCAGCACAACCAGCGAATGTACAGTGCTACAGAGCTCAGAATGAAATGGGAACAGTGATGGTACTTCAGATTTTACAGCCACCTCTGTGCTCAACTTTGACAATTATTTATTACCACTAATATTGTGCTTCGTAAACTTATACAGCGCTTTATGAAGTAAGACATGTTTCCTATTTTAAGGATCTTACAATCTTGTGGGCTGATAAGGGGTGCAGATTATCCCTTGGATGTTCATAAATAGCATTAGCACTAAGAGTTTTATTAGTGCTGGGTCCTTTCAAGCCTGGGGCTCTTTCTTTTTCTTAACAACATTTCCCTAGTCAGGTGCTGAAATAAGGATTTCTACACCATGATGTTCCAGGCTGGAATAATGCGGGCATTCTTTGGTTTTGCTTGTAGTGAAAGAGCAAAACCCAAGCAGAATCCCAGCACAGTGGCTGTTGCTCTGCATGGGTTTAACCCACAGCCTTTGCTCGCCTCTCTGAGACTACAAATCTGGAGTTTGGGGGGTGGCAGCAGAGAGCAGGCTCGGGAGGTTTGTGTGTGTGTGTGCTTGCGCGTGTTTTAAATAAACAAACAATGCAACAGCAACGTCAACAAATTGTGAGTGGTGCTAATTTGTTATAGTGCTGTCTTGCCTTCTGGCAGTGTTGATTTAGGAAAAGCTGAGCAGACTGGAACGGATGCAGGGAGCTGCCAGTTCTCTTGCTCGGGGATGTGTATATGGTGCAGCATAAAATACTTTTAAGGGTCCTGTCCTGAGGAGCTTTCAGATTACAGAGTAAAGCACATAGGCTGTCAATCCCCTTTTCAAAACCAAATCTTAGCCAAAAGAACCTTCCCCCCTGCCTTGCTCCACCCCTCCTACTTTTTTAAAATGAAGAGAAATATTAATTCATGACAAAAGCCTGTAATTTGTGTACTTTGAGGACTGCCAGGAAATCCTTGACCTTGACAAGAATAGTGTGTAGGGAAGGAAAGAAGGAAGATCCTGTGCTTTGGACTTCAGCAAAGTTTTCAACACCCCATGACCTTGCTGGGCTGCCTTTCATAACATGCCTGGGGCTGTAATTCCCCAGGCTGAGAAGCTGTCTGTCAGGGAGGGCAGGCCAAATGTGCCCGAGGTATCTGCAGCCCTGGACCACTGCTGTGCAGGGCTGCAGGACAAAGCCAGCAGGATGGGAGCCTTGCTGGGAAGAGGTGGATTTTGGAAACATACATAGAGTGACCTCCCTGCAGTCTGTGAGCTGAGTTTAAATAATGCTTGAAGTCTCAAGTGAAGAAGACAGAGGAATAAAACAGTCAAAATAAGAAGTAGGGGTTGAGGAAAAGCAGCCAAAGAAATGAAGAATTCTGAAAGTGAGTAAACTCTGCTTTCCCATTAGGTCATCTTCAGCTTGGCGAGATTTGGATGCAGTACAGGCAGTTTGCAGAACTTTGAGTCTGTTAGGCCTTTTACAAGCAATAGTGGCTTTCTGGATTCCTCTCATTTGCCAGGCTCAGATGTGCTGAGACTTCTTGGTGGCTGCAAAGAACCAAATACAAAGGGTTCATGGTGATGGGTTAAACATCTGACTTGGAGGAATGTTTGGTAGTAAGTACAGTCTTAATACTGCCAGGACCAACTCTTATAGTGGTTTGCTTGAAAGACTTCACCAAAGTGAAACTTGAAACCAAAGATTTCTTTGCTAAGTATAGGGCTGAGTATATGGTCAGTTTCTGGGGAAAAGCAAAGAAAAAAGATGTGGATAAGTGCTAAAAGTGCTGTATTTAAGGTATCATTTATATTAAGTACTGTTGCTGGATCTATAGATATGGGTAAAGGGAATGAGATTTTTTCTTATTGGAAAAAAACAAGGCAGCAATGCTTGTTTTGTGCTTACTGGTATCTGGCATATGAGGAGAGAGATGACATTTTGGTCCAAGACAGTTACTACACCCCTCAGCATGGAAACTTGGTGTTAACTGTTGCAAGCTCATGGAGTTAGCAGTATTGTGTATGCAGATGCTCCTGTGCAGACTGCTTCTCTCTGCAGAAACGTTTGCTGAGTCCACACAAGAAATGAAAATAAACAGGCAGATTGGGAGGATCTTTATCAAACCTGCTCCCAATTTTCCTAGTACTCTGAGGCTTTGTTTGCTCTAACAAACCGTGTAACTAAGGAGTCTGAGTCACAGTCACTGGTTCCAGCTGCCTGCCTCATCCCTGTCCTGGAGATCCCTCCCCAGTTGCAGGGACAGTTGAAAGGGTCATGCATTTGCTCCAGTATTACTGCATTTCACAACCTGCTATCAGCTTGTACCTGTGCTGACTCAGAGCCCTAAAGCAGTGCTGCAGCTGGGAGTGTCCTGTCGGACAGTCCTGGTTGGAAGAGGGTCATGACATTCCTCCTCCTCCACAGTGCCTGGTGTGCTCCTGCCCTCAGAGCAATGCTCAGCATGAGGTTGCCACCCCATGTACCCCCTGCCAAGTGGCCTACCTTACTGAAGGACAGGGCTCAAGACTGACACTCTCTAGGATTAACTAGAGGTAGCAACAATCCTTTAGTCATGTCCTACATTCTTCCATTGTAAAGGGAGAATTCTGTACAGGCTCAGAGGTGGCTGGGAAACAGAAATTTTGCATACCAAAGGGGCCTTTGAGCTACTTCATTCAGTATGTTGTTGCTATTTTCGTGCAATACGGAGTAAATAAATGAATTAAATGAGATAAGCATTGGGCATTGGAGCTGCGTTTTCTACTTGCAATGCAGGTACAACTAAAACTGAGTTTGCTCAGTTGTTGTAGGAAGAGAAGAAGAGCCCAGTCACTGCTGGTCACTAAGTGGTCACAAGCTTCTGAAGCTTTGTTTTGTGCCACTGCTCTGTTCCTGAGATCAACTGTGCTCTGCAGATATGCAGGAATTTGTTAGTGCTGGACTCTGGCTGACAAGGTCTGCAATGTCCACACCTCTCCCCTTCTCCTCCCAGTAGAGGTTTGGGTAGTCCTAGTCTCCTGTGTGTCAGCAGTGACAATAAATGTATAATATACAAGCAATCTGTTTAGGAGTTGGCAGGGAGCTTCGTTTCTGACTGCAGTGAGATGTTCTAACAGTAGGAAACACCTTTTTTTAAGCAGTTCTCTGCTAAACTCTGCCCTAGAGGGGAAATACAACTATGGAGAAGAGTTCTTGTTTCACAGTAGCAAGAAGAAAAATTGATTTAATCTGGGTGGGAAGAACGCCGTGTTTGAGCTGTTGTTCAAGAAATACCTTTATGCAGCATCCAGCCTGTGTTAAACTAAGAATTGCTGGTATTGCTGAGGGTTTTGCAGAGTTGTGATGCTGGAGATGCAGCCAGAGTTCAGATTGCTCTAATGCTGTGCAGAGTGTGATCTTCTGGAGAGGGGGGAGCTCCAAATTCCTGGGGCTCTGGCCCATTATGCTTCAAGTGTGGTAGTTAACTGTGGGTTGGCCTGTTCATGCTGGCAGTGGTCTGTTCAGACTAGTTCAGCAAAAGATCTTGGCTCAGCACAGCCCAGGTCAGTAGGCAAACAGTTGCTTACATTTCACTTCTTCATTGTATTGACAAGATTTAAAAATCTTCAGCCTACAGCAGTCAAAACAGGGTGATCTGAATACAAAAGACCTATTAGTTCACTGTGAGAGGAATTTGGTTACAGAGTTGTGGGGATAAGTATGCAGGTGGGAATGATGGGAACACTGTCCTGGGCCTAAGCCCAGTAGACGTTCAGGAAGAATGAACTATCTCCTTATACTCTGTCCTTTTCACGACAACCCATTCCATTTCTCAGGCCTGTGTCCTCCTTTATGCTCTCTCTCATTCAACATTAAGTATTATAGGTATTTTTCATTTGGCCTTTTATCTATTAAGGCTGATAATCAATAGTATTCTCACTTTTTAAATGTAAGATTTCTATCTCCAGAAACTCAGCTGAAGATATGCACCCATCAATGTGATAAGAGCTATGCACATGTTTCACTTCACCATGAAGGTCTAAAAACCTATGTTAAATCCCTGCCAAGCTGCAGGCTTATTTCTGTACTGGTTTTTGGTGGGTTTGGACTTTGTTTGTTTTCACTGGGGCAGCATCACCACTTCTAGAAAGGAACCTGTTCTTAGAATCTACCCTGAGACTCCTCCATGATAATCCTGCTGGAGCTGATTAGAGGAACTCTGTGGGAAGGATATGCACTGCAGAGGATACAGCCAGCTTGTCAAACTTAGGGTAGCTGTGATATGTGCCTTTCCCTGACATGGAAAAGATGATGTTGCTTTTTCCTTTGGGCAGGGGAGGGTGGAATTATAGATCTTAAGTTTTGCGACGCTCATACAAGCTGCAATTCACCATTAATCAACTTGCTCTCCAGTCTCCAAAATGGAGATTAAATTACCAGTGAAACATCATTATAAATAGGAGAGGGTATACAGTGTCTTCTTCTCCTGCCTTGCACCAAAGTATCCAGCCTGGCCCAATGCCATAACATCTCTAGAAAATATTTTCAAAGGCTTGGGAAGTGGGCAGGAAAACAGGGACAACACAGCCGATCAGGTTTGAAGAGTTTCCTCTGCTGCCTGTACTGTGTTGGTAATGAGACCATGAAGCTCTGGCACCAGGCTGTTTTTGTCATAGAGGCATTTCTAAATGGTGATGATATTTCATTGCCTGAATTTCTGGGCAGAAGGAAGCTGGTGCAGACATCCTGGGATCTGCTGGTTTTGGATACATGTGAACTGGTCCTCCTGAAGCTCAGTGCTATTGGGAGTCATGAACGTAAGTGGCCAGGGAGCATCAGTAAGAAACTTGCAGAGTCCTTCTGTTCTGCTTCCGTCACAGTTCAACAGCTGTGGGGAGATGGGTGGAGGGGAGGTTGTTCTAGCAGTTACATATTTAGGGCAGGTGGCTGTTTTAAAATGTACGTTTCAATTTTGATTGCAGTATTTTAATTGCATTTAACAGCGTCCCTGCTGGTTCTCCATTCTGCATCTGTGCAGCCACGTTCTATTGATGGCCTGTTGTGATTTCAATGGAACATCATGGGATGTACCTGGCACGTCGGGCAGCACTGGATGGAGGTGCCTTTAGCCCAATGTACCTGGCATGGTAAGCGGCAACCAAGTGGTTAATCTGCATTCTACTGCTCATAGTTTCAGCTTGTATAGCAAGGTGTTCCTGCTTTGCTGCAGCCTTGCACTGACTGGAAATTACTTTGCTCTCCTGATTTTAGTGCTTTCATGCACACAGGGCCCCTACCCTTTTCACCTATGGAGATTCCCCTTCCCTGGGAAATTTGCCATGCAGTAGAGAAGGGCCTAGCCATGTCAGGCTCTCCTTGTTATTCTAGAACATGAGAGAAGGGACTGGGAAATCATCTCACTCTTTTTTTCTCTCCTTTTTGGGCCAGGAGCTGGTAGCAGTTGAGCAGGTATTGCCCACGTCCCAAATATCCAAATGTTGCCGCACAGAGGTACCAGACAGGTGCTCATGTCCTTAAGCAAAGCTGTGCCGTTTCTGCGGGAGTCCTGCAAGAGCTGCCTTGGGGGGGAGGGCAGTTCTGCCTGGCACTAACTGGAATGTAACAAACTAAACAAGGGCCACTTCCAGTTTGCTGATGTGGTATCCTCTGCAAAATGATCCTTCATCCTCCATTTTCCTTCTCTCTTCCATGCCCACACCTGCAAAATCAGCTGCACATCCTGCTCTGTCCTGCATGTTTTCTCTCCCTCCCCCAGCTCTGCAGACCTCTGCCCGAGTAACTTCTCATGTTGGTCTTGGCTATTTTAAAGTGTGAAATATTTGTGTGAGAAAAACAAGGGTGCTGCATCCTGTTTTCTGCTTGAGCCTTCTTCACAGAGCTTTTGCTGCTCCACTGCCAACGATGAAAATGCATGTTTGTGCCTCAGCTTCTGAATTCTGCTGACTGCTCGCAGGGGCTGGGGATAGGGAACCATTTGGACTAACACAGTTCCAGCACTTCTCCCCATGCTTCTCCTGCTGTAGAATGTGAATACCTTTAAAAGTCATGGGCTAATGACCTGCCAAGTGCAACTCCTGGGGGCAGGTTAGTGGCCGTGAACCACCCACTACACTGACCACCTCTGAGGGTTTGTGGTTCTATTGGGATGTGGGGAAAGGAAGATCAGATGAGCCAGTGAGGAACAAGAAAGCTCTCATCCCAGTGGGGTTGTTAAGTGCTCAAAAAAAAGTTGGTTCATCTGAAACTGAAGGGTGCAGAAGTCATGTGTTTCAGTTTCACTCGGTTCCAGTAGCAGCTGGACACAGCATTTTTAATGTCATAAATTGGTGGGAGAGAACAATGTAGGAGACAGTGGATTTTATTTTGTCTTATTCTTCTCCATGCTCACTGCTGCAGTGTCTGCTCAGTGCAGCTCAACTGCTTGGGAAGGTGGAGAAATAAGTAAGCAGGCCACTGTCTTTTCCTGGGTCTATTATAACATGCACAGTAGGCTGACGTTTTCAGAGCATCTAATTTGATACATCACATCTAATCTGTTTGTTGGTTTTTATCTGCAGTACTGTTAGCTCACTGTTCAGGTGCTCGGTGTCTAGCCTTCTCATCCAGCCACAAATCCTCTACGTGAAATGAGTGATTCCTTAGATCTGTTTTTGATTGATTCTTTGCTTCACTGGTGTTGCTTCTTAAAAGGTAAACAATATTCATGTGCTGCAATCTATAACTCAGAGATGAAATCAAATAGCATCTCCTGCCAGAGGTTGCTAAGATAACACATTTAGCATTCATTCAGTAATTACTTTTAGGAAGAGATTCAGTGATACTGAAAAGAATCAAACCTGTAGTGAATATGTAGATTTTATACTGTTGAAAGGGGTGAAGGGACTTCTCTTCTCCTCTGTTTAGCAATTTCATTTCCTGTGATGTCCAGAGTCTTTGTGCAAATTGACAGCAAATGAAGTTTTTCCTGCTGTGTAGTGAGAGCAGCACAGCTCCAGGAGCAGCCTGTATGTTGTGCACAGCCTGGCTGCCCACAGGGTCACCGTGTGCCCCCAGCTGGGCCCAGCAGCTCTCAGTTACCCAGCTCCTGGGGCAATATTGCTTATTAAGATGCTGTCGGCTCTTAGCTTGCAAAGCTTTGTTTGATGTGCGGCTCTGCTTGCAGCATTACTGTATTCTGTGATTTGTGCCCTGTACTTCTCATGTCTTTGCATGTGCTGTGTCTCAGTGTCATGGATATGGTGGAGGTAGTGGAGAGCCTTAGTCTTGTTTCATTCCTTGCATGGGACTTTTTGAGCAGGTTCACTGCTCTGAAAAAAGTGTGTCTTGAATGTGAGGTAACCAACCTGAATCTGGGAAAAAATCATCACTGTTGCTATTTGTCCAGAGCCTTCTGTAATCCTCTTTTAAATGCAAAGGGGTGAAATTTTGCACACCACATTCAGTGTTTAAAGACTGTGGCCCCAGTGAGACATCTATGTGTTCTTGAGGTCTGGGGGTTTGGGTTTTTTACTAGAAATGCACCTGAGCCTTTTCTGAACCAGGGCTCCTCTGAACTGGGAGTGTATTTTTGCTGGGTTTGTTTTTCAGAAAACAGAAAAGGAAGGGTTATTAAAAATGATACTGAAATACAAGAAGTATAAACCCACTGTGATTTTTAGGGCTTTGGGGGGTTGTGGTGATATTATTCAAAGGTTATGGCTTGTTAAGAGACACTCTGCAAACTAATGGATAGCAAGGCCTTTCTAAGGCTGCACCTGACATTTGTTTGGGCAGATAACTTTTAAACAGGATTTAAACTCACAGTTGTCCTTGGTCCCATGCTTTCAGCTAGAAGTGAGATTCTAGGAATTCCAAAAGTTAAGGAATACTGTCTGCTTCTCTTTTGCTAGCAACTTTTCCAATACACCTTTCTTCCTCTATCTCTGAAATTCATCATTGTCAAAGAAGGGTTTGTAACTGGCCGCCTCTGGAAGATATCTGGACTGGATTTATTTTTGTTGAGGACTGCCCAAGATACACAAGGCAGGTTGCTATAAGGCTTTTGTCAACAAAGGGGCATCAGCCAAAGGAGTGTTCTCTGAGCCACACTCCTGTCTGGGTCAAAGCCCTTGTTGGGCAATTCTGACAACATTTTCAACACAGTGCTCTAAGATTGGTTGAAGGTTTTGCTGCCTTGATTCATTACATTCATTTTTTTTGGGGTTGTTAAATCCACGTTAGACTTCAGCTAACAAATTCAAATTTGATAGGCAGGGTTAATTCTGCTTACACCACTGCTTTTGAAATCTACTGAAGGTAATAGCCCATCCTGTACATATGTCCTATTGAACATGAACAGCTCCGTAAAATTTGACATATGGGATAGAGGTAATTTAAACAATTTGTACTATGCTAGTTTTTATGCTGCAGAATATACTAAAGTAATAATAACATTTTCTTCCTCATGAAGGTCAGTAGCAGAATTAGAATTCTAACTCTGTTTCCAGGGCTTTCTCTGCAGGCTCACTACCTGGTTTCAATATCATTTAAGGCAGAAAGGAAAAAAAAAAAATTAAAAAAAGTAAAACGCTAAAAATATTCTGTATTAATAGCTATTGCAAGCCTTAAGGCTTAGACAACTCATATACACCAATTTCTAGACCTCTGCTTTAAGTGCCACATCAATGGAAGCCCACTTTTATTTCAGTAACATCTTCTTCTTCTTCTTCTTCCTACTACTACTACTAATACTACTACTTTGTTTAGGCAGAAAATATTGGTTGTACTGTTTCCCTTCCTTTCCCATATTTGTCCTTTGTGGAACACTTAAAAATCATACCCAGGGATTTTGTGTGTCACATGCACAGAAAAGCACCATGATGCTTGTAGTGAAATTGTAGTACTAGGCTGTTTCTTGCTATCTTGAGCAGGCTGTATTTATATGGAGAGATGCTGTTAAGTTGCAAGCTGTGTTTCTGTCCTCCCCTATCGATGTCTCTCAGTGACCCAGAAGTAAGGGCTCCTACTGGCCTGGCTAGATAAAAGTGGGTGTTTTGTGCCTCTGTGCTGCTGCTTCTTCCCCTTAATCAGCAACTCTGGAAGCAAGCCACTAGAACCAGACACGCTGCCTCCGTGCTGCAACTCTGATGTGACTAATTACATCAAAACTTGGTTTAAAAGTGCTCAGCACTGCTCAGTGGAGGTAGCCCATCCTGTCATGTTTTTCTGATTCTGCAGGGTGAGTTTCTATTACAGAAACACTGTAAGTGGAAATAGCACCATGGCAAGCCTGTACTTTCCTCCTTTTGGCTGCCATCCTTTCTAAAGCCATCGAGCTCTGGGACCAGCATCCGTGTGCACAAAGGCACCGCGGTGAATCCACGGCCTTCTTGGGTTGCCATCCATTGCTGAAACAAAATCAAAAGGAGAAGCAGAGCAGCCTTTTTAGCTGTGGGTCAGGGTGATGAGCCAGAGGGATCTGTGTGGATGCTAAATTATGTGTGGCTGCACTGAAGAGCCACCAAAAAATTCCACCAAGAGCGTAAGCAAGCACCAGGCTGACCAGCAAAACAAGTGAAGAGCTGTATCCTGTGGAAGAAGGGAAGCACCTGCGTGGCAGATCTGTTGGGAAAAGTACCAGGGTAGTCAAGCAATGATGCTGGAGGAAATATTGCATTTGTTTACTTTTTGGTAGCTTTTTTTCATAAAGCAAAACTTCTCTGTTGTGAAGGAATGGATGATACAAATTTACCACCCTTCTGCCAAATGAAATCTTTCTATTTATCACCAGGTAGTAAGCATCAGGTTTGAGGGAAGCAATTTTTTATTCTAACTGCATCACTCCTTATTTCTTTTTGTTGTGTACATATACTTGGCACAGAGGGAACATAATGCAGTCCAGTGCTTCAGCATTTGAACTCTGATAGGACAGAGTGTGGTAGTGGGACTCACAAAGAATAAAAAAATTAACTGATGATGATTTTAAGAGAAAACTTAAGCTCTTAATTTCTCTGTATTTTTGGCTTGCTTCAATAAGAGAAATGTTTCAATAATATGATGAACTGGTAAAGGAAGAAAGGAAGTAGAGGGCTAAATGGTGGTTGTTGTAAATTTGGTATTTAATTGCTACTTTTGAACCTCAGAAACTATTTTAAATCAACTTAAATGGATAAATGCAAGTAGTAGTTGGCACTTTCAAACAAACAAACACACAAAAAAACCAACAACAAAAAATATTTTAAGTTAATCTTGGATTCCTAAATGCAGCCCCAGATTGAATTCTGGGGTTTATGGATTGTAATATCCCCCAAACATGCAACTGCAGTTAGTTCTGACATATCTCAAACTGGGTGTTTCCTGCAGTCCATATGACTGGGAAGGCCAATATAAACATCTAAACTAAAATACATATGTCTACTGTTTGTGAAATGCATGAACTATATGCAGGTAACCACAATTTTCCTCTGTTTACAGTATTTCAGGATAGAGAAACTGACTTGAGATACGTTACTCGACTATTATTTTAAACAAAATTCTTTCAAAATTAAAGACAGAACAAAATTAACTGGAGAAAAATGTTTCAGATTTATGAAGACATTTATGACATTTAGCTAGCTCATCATCCTGAATTTCAGCCAGTTGAGGGTTGATTCTAACCCTACATGTCAATGGGATTGGGATATGGACATTGCCAGGGGAGTGTTATTTAAAGCAGCTTTTCATACTCTTAAGGAGGCTTCCCATTCACACCTCCGTGTGGGTAATTCTATCTTCAGTGGATTTAGTTGCTACATGTCATTTTCTCAACCCCAGAGCAGCTGGGTGTTAGAAGATTTCAACATGTAACAGCCAAGAAACAAATTACATGTTAAAGCAGGGAAGCTGCAGCTTATGCTAATTATTTTACATGCTCAGATATGCAAATGACAGTGAAGTAGGTGCTTCTCTTTTCTTCCTCTTTTTCTTGCTTCTCATCCTCCCTTCAAGTCTGTGTCAGGAGAGAATAGCTTTCCCTTGTACCTAACTATTGTTTTCATGCTGGTATCTTTTGAATAGTGATTCCAGCCAACGATGATTGTTATCATCCTTTGTAAAAAGATAATTACAAATCTGATTTTTAAAAGACTTGAATCAAGTCTTAGCATGAGAAATATTTCTCTGTATTCCCAGTGGGATCACAGCTTGCAGGGCTCAATGTACTCAGATCTCCCTAGTCAGTGTCAAGCCTAACATAGACTGCACTGTGTTAAACCAGTCTATTAAATGTAACCTGTTCTAGTGGAAACAGCAAGCTCACACCTCTCATCTTCCTGTTTTGTAGGTGGTAAGGTGAAGGTGAGAGGAAGAGAAGGTGGAGATGGAACTGCCAAATCATGCCAAACAACTGCTACTGCAGCTGAACCAGCAACGAGCCAAAGGTTTCCTCTGTGATGTGATCATTGTGGTAGAAAATGCCCTGTTTCGTGCCCATAAGAACATCCTGGCAGCCAGCAGCATGTATTTCAAATCCCTTGTCCTGCATGACAACCTGATAAACTTAGACACAGACATGGTGAACCCCACCGTGTTCCGGCAGATCTTGGACTTTATTTATACTGGTAAGCTCTTAACGACTGACCAGCCTGGTGAACAGAACTTTAATGCTCTCCTCACCGCAGCAAGCTACCTCCAACTGCACGACCTGGCAGCTCTCTGCAGAAAGAAGCTGAAGCGGAATGGCAAGTCCTTTGCTGGCAAGGCTGGTGGCCTTGGTGTTGGGAGATCTGCCAGGAGTCAGAGACTTTCCACTGCTTCAGTCATCCAAGCTCGCTATTCAGGGTCAAATGAGGGGTTGAAGGGCTCGCACTCGAAGGAGCTGTCAAAGGGAAAGCTCTCTGATGACGAGGTCTTCATCAGCAGCTCCAACCAAGAGAACTGTCACTCCTTAAGCAGGGGAACCAGCAAGAATGGCGGTGGGAGCAGCAGTGCGAATGGGAGCACTGGTGACCAGGAGCTAGGCCTTGACCTGTCCAAAAAAAGCCCCTCGCTCCCTGTTGCAGCCTCCCACGATGACACGCAGCACAGCGAAAGCCAGCACGGCTCTCCCCAATCTGCCTCAGCCCCTGCAGCCAACAGTGCCTCATCGTTCGACGAGTCTGGTGTCGGAGCCCCCCACAGCATGGCGGACAGCAGCGACCCCATGGAGATGGATCTGAGTGAGGAGTGCCACCACTCACTGACAGAGAGCAGCCAGCGCAAGGGCCTCCGGCACTCGTCCCGCAAGAAGGAGTGGATCAAGAAAGACAACGCCTTTGACCGAAAGGAAGGGGGCAAAGACAGGGACGAGGGTGAAGGGCTGCCCAATGGTATCCTGCTGGGGCCCTTGTCCAAGTCTGTGGAGAGGAGTCTGGCCGGGGCCTACGGGGCAGACCTGCCCTACCCATGTAAGGAGGAGGTAGAAAATGGTAAGGAGAACAGTGATGACAGCGGCCAGAGCGAGAGTGAGAGTGGCGGCCATACTAGTGCCAACTATGTCTACCGGCAGGAGGGGTTTGAGCCAGTGGCCTATGGTGACAACCTGTATGTCTGTATCCCCTGTGGCAAAGGCTTCCCGAGCTCTGAGCAGCTCAATGCCCACGTGGAAACGCACACCGAGGAAGACCTTTACATCAAGGAGGAAGGCACATACGGCAGCAAGGATGAAGCTGAGGATTTGTCCAACCCCAATCAGTCCTACGCTGCCGAGTCCCGGCCCTTCAAGTGTTCAGTGTGTGAGAAGAGCTACAAGGATCCAGCCACGCTGCGGCAGCATGAGAAGACTCACTGGCTGACGCGGCCCTTCCCTTGCAACATCTGCGGCAAGATGTTCACACAGCGGGGCACCATGACACGGCACATGCGCAGCCACCTGGGGCTCAAGCCCTTTGCTTGCGAGGAATGTGGGATGCGCTTTACCCGGCAGTACCGACTAACAGAGCATATGCGTGTCCACTCAGGAGAAAAACCTTACGAATGTCAACTGTGTGGTGGGAAATTCACCCAGCAGCGCAATCTGATCAGCCACCTGCGAATGCATACCTCTCCCACATAAGCCAAAGACTCCAGAATGAGCTTCAAGCCCATCCGCAGTGATTTACCTTTCTGTAGACTTGCTGCTTAAAAAAAAAAGAAAAAAGAAAAAAAAACAAAAAAGGGGGCAACTCCCAATACTCTGTTCAGTCATGAGAGGCCTAAACAAATGTAGCTTTAACATTTAAAAAAAAGTTCTTTTTTTTCCCTTTTTTTAAAAAAAGAAAGGTCCACAGCCAAGCTGATGCATTTAGTCCCAGTCTCCCTTCAAATTTGGATGACCTGGCAAGAAATGCCTCTTCTTTTTGCACGCACCGACTTCATTGCCATATTGCTTATCTGGAGCAGGTAGGGGAACCTTGGGGAGCTTTCAGCCTCTGCTGGCTCCCCCCTCTCTGCCTCTTTCTGTGTTCCTGTCACTGTACTCACCTCCTCTCTTAAAACCAAACTCAGTAGGGGTATTTCTTGCCATTAAAAAGAAAACAAAGTACACCTTCTCAGTGGCTGTGAAATAACAGCATTCTCAAGCACAGAAGCTGTGTCTGTGGACCATCTCACAGGGTTAGCAACCCCTCCAGAGACTGTGGGAAAGCCACAGCAGTGGTGGAGCCCACCCCCGTCCCCTGGGCTGGTGGTGGTGAGGGGAGCAGCTCCCAGGGCTGCACCAGTCCCAGTACTTCACTTAAAGAAATGGCAAAGTCTCCCTTATCATTGCTCCCCATTTTGGTTTTGATCTTTGTCCTTGGCACACATAACCACGTGCCACCTTCTCCCATAAAACATGCAAACCTCTTTTGCCTTACCCATGACTGAACAGGGACTGGATGCCCTGGGAATTTCTTTCAGTGAGCAGGGGGTCGTCTTTACTTTTCTAGTAGTTTCGTATGAATATTCTTTGCTTAGAGGTACTTGTTTTATTAAAGGAAAAACCATTGTAACGTTTATGTGAATGTTTGAACTGGAAGGTCTGAGGTTAATTCTAGGGTGGGTGGGTGGGGAGGGGGTTTGATCTAGGCTGGACTTGCTACAAGTTCCATAGGTACTTTTTTATTATTTTTTTATTTTATTTTTTGTGTGTGTGTATGTTTTTAGCTTTCCTCCCTCACTAAAGAGCAAGTCTGTGTGGACAGACTTGTTACCTTTGCTACCTCTTGAATTCATGAGAACAATAAGATGGTTAGTGAAAGATTAGGCTTTTTTTTTCTTTTATTGTAAGTAATTAAATGTATAAAAGTAGAAGCTAAATTAAAGTTAAGGGATTTTTACCACCCCGTCCTTCCATCAAAAGTCAACTAGAGAAATGTTAAAGCAAAGCTTGGCCAAAGACAAAGCAAAAAATACACTGAGCTAGAGGCTGTGCTAGCTGCTTGGACTGGCTCAATTCGCAGTCTCTTGGCTGTCTGCAGTCACTTTTAGATAAAAGCAGAAAACTTCTCTGAGCTTTTTGGGCCCTTTCCAGCTTTGTTTATTGAGTCTGGATACTATGGGGAGAGGAAAATGTCCCCCTCATCTTCCACTCCCCCCGCACATCTGGGTCAGTCTGTAAACACCTGGCAGGACAGAGGGTGAGGGCATAGCAGCCTATAATTTACTAGAATCCAGAGTGCAATAAGGTGGGGGAGAGGAGGAGAAAGCAAACCAAAGTGTTTCATATCCTCCCTTTTAGACAATTTAACACACGCACACAAAAAAAAAAAAAAA